>JAWPHD010009541.1:0-102641 GCA_037043455.1 Cyrtodaria siliqua
GACTAGCTGATTCAAGCAGAGCACGCTTTTATAACTGTATATGTGTTTTCAAGTTTCAACCTTATCTTAATATTTTGTAATATATCAAATTTAGAATTGACATGACAAAATTAAGAGTATTCTCGCACAGACTAGAAATAAAAGAAGGACGTTGGCAGAAACATAATAGAATTCCGGTAAATGAGAGAAAATGTAAATTGTGTAATATCCTAGAAGCCGAGTTTCATTTTATGTTAGAATGTCGTATATACTCGGAGTTTAGAAAACAATATATCAAAAAAAACTATTGGAATAGGCCAAATATGCAGGAACTTATTTTGTTAATTAACTCAGAATGTAAAAAGAAATTAGAAACGTGGCTATTTTTGTTTACAACTCTTTTAATAAACGACATGAATGTTTGTTTGCAAATAATTGATTTAATTCACAAACTTGTCTGTTGGTAGTAACTACGTGTTTAAATTAATCAAATCTAATCTGTATATTGTGTTCAATTGTAATGGCTAAACGCCTTCTCCACGCATATGAAAGGAATTATTATTAACAAAATATATATATAATGTTATCATAGCAAATAATGATATAGTGCACTTGTAAAATATATTAGTTGTGAATATTGTATATTTTGACGGTCAGTCATATGTGTTATAAAAATGTATATCTGCCTACTGGACTTTTGATAATGAACTTGTTCATATGGCGGTCACGTGAACTGCTCTATAGGGGAAAATGTTCTGCTCGAACTGTTTGCGCATTTGACTGGGATATATCTTAAAACAAACAAAACAATTTGAATGTGTATGTGCCGTTTGTTTTTATCTTCGGAAAAACGAGCATTGTGGCAAATTTAATCCACGACATTATTTTATAGCTGTGAATGTTACCGGAAATATATTTTCTATTCTAGTAGCTAACTCATATATGATTACAAAAAAGCAACGTGGAAGTTTACACTAGCAGATCAGTTATAGATAACTATATGTTAAACATGTTCTTTGCATTTTTAAAATTATACAAAAGATGAAATCATGGAGTGACCAAATACACACTCTGGAACACGTATACATGTGAGATCTTTCATAAAAAAGTTATAGATAAATAAAATAGTGTCTTTTCAAACAAGCCACCATAGGATATATGTGTATATATACAGACAGGCAGAACATACATGGCTTTAAATGAATGAACTAGAATTTAATTAAAATAATTTAATAATATTTCACCATTGAACACAAATATGCATGAATACAGAATGTGCCAAGCTAATATAAGCCGTTTAGCTACATGCGTCCATAATATGTTTAAAGTATTGAACCTTTGATTTAAATTAAAAACGGTATAACGACTCTAATATGTTTTGGTTTGCTGCGCAAATATATATTTCGCATAAAACATACTTTGCAATTGCCATGGCCTTTCCATTAATATGTTAATGGCAGATCACTTCACATGTTGACCTCAACTTATAGATCTATCTTGTTGTTAACAGCATGCTCACATGTGTCAATTAGCCGCAACAATATGAACAATTACAATCAATTAGTCACTAATTGTGGCACTAATTATTAATTTAATATCATATAGTTACACAACCTTTGGGATTGACGCAGCGATCGTATTTCTTTTTTTTTCTAGGAATATGGTTCGATTTGTAAAGGTTGTGTCAGACACTGGCGTCGTGCAACTCGTGCAAAATGCAATAAATGTCGCAGTTTGGCCCGTGTAACATGTACAGTTGTCATTGCATGTGTAATGCATAGTTAGATCATGTCGTTTGGTGCTGTCTATTATTTAAGAGTAGACGTTTAATCGGAACTACAGGGACATTTGCAATGTGCATAGTGCAGTGAAATTGTGTGTGACATTTCCGGGTTCAGTGTCCGAACGGTCAGCTATAGTAGTGCATCTTCGCTGTGATAACATTCTAACATACATTTGTAGAATACTAATATGTCAACGAAGTGTTAACCGGGATATAACCGTAACTCAGTATGTAAGGACACTTGTACAACATAGAAAAAACGTAACGTGCTAACAGCGAAATTATTGTATTCCTTTCATAAACTGTTGGTTAACGGGAGCTCTGATGTAAACAATTTGAAACACCAGCAATATGTATCTGCATATTCGGAGCGAAGGTATCTGCATGTACCAATACGGGACACTTCATCTTAATGTTCTTCTTGATGTATTGAACTAGAGATACGGTATTATTATTACCTTACCTGGACAGAGCTGTAGATAAGCTGAGTTTTTGAGTATTTTACTCATACTTTTTTACAAAACAAATCAGTTTTTATAATTGTGTGTATCATTACTCATCAACATACTACAAAAACTCAAAAAATTTAAAAATCATGAATATTATTTCATATGTTTTGTTCTGTGGGACAGTTTATTCCATATTTACATGATGAAAATTGTTCCAAGCATGTGTTTATTATTCAGGTCATACATTGTTTCTTTTGTTTTTACTTAACTTCCATATAATCAGAGTAGTTGTTTCTTTTAAAATGTATTAATTCACATCCATTTTGAAAGCATGAACTTTTTAAAGCTAGAGAACGAGTTCCAATTACTCATTTATTTTCAATCTGATAAGTAAATACTCATTGCAGTCAAAACTTATCTACAGCTCTGTTACCAGTTTCTTTTCTAATAAGCGCATCCGTGGCCAGGACAGTAAAGACGCTGCGTCTAAAACGTTCCCGCCTCTCACCGCTGCCGGTTCGAAACCCACTGGGAACTCGACTTGTCAAGGGAGATTCTTACGAATGTTTCTACCCAAGAAACAATTTTGTATTCTGCCTCTTCCACAAACATATCGACCGTCATGTATGGCCTAACATGCACTAAAAATGTTCTCGACTCTCACCGCTGCAGGTCTGAAACCCACTGGGAGCTCGACTTGTCAAGTGAGATTCTTACGGATGGCGGAAGTACTGTTTCTACCCAAGCAACATGGTGTATTCTGCCTTTACCACAAACAAATATCAACCCTCATATATAGCCTAACATGCACTAAAAACATATAGTGAGTACACTGCCTTTGTTTCAAGGTGAATGATCGCATCGCTTAATATTGTCTATTTCCGAAGCTTTACGGAAATCCGTCGGGGTTTTTCGGAAATCTACGAGGTAGCTTCGTCTGCTGGGTTCGGGACGGAGCGAGCTGAGCTGCAGAAGCATTAATGAATGTATGATATGTTATGGAAAGCCTCGGCTGCCTTCTGTTGGCCTTTTGCATTTTGTGCAGTACGCTTCCTAAGTTGTCCTGTACATTTTCTAAGTTGTTATGTGCATTTAGTAAGTTGTTATGTGCATTTAGTAATTTGTTATGTGCATTTTCTAGGTTGTCATGTGCATTTTCTAAGTTGTCTTGTGCATTTTCTAAGTTGTCATGTGCATTTTCTAAGTTGTTATGTGCATTTCGTAGGTTGTTATGTGCATTTTCTAAGTTGTCTTGTGCATTTTCTAAGTTGTTATGTGCATTTCGTAAGTTGTTATGTGCATTTTCCAAGTTGTTAAGTACATTTAGTAAGTTGTTATGTGCATTTCGTAGGTTGTTATGTGCACATTCTAAGTTGTCTTGTGCATTTTCTAAGTTGTTATGTGCGTTTCAAAAGTTGTTATGTACATTTAGTAAGTTGTTATGTGCATTTCGTAGGTTGTTATGTGCATATTCTAAGTTATCTTGTGCATTTTCTAAGTTGTTATGTGCATTTCGTAAGTTGTTATGTGCATTTCGTAGGTTGTTATGTGCATATTCTAAGTTGTCTTGTGCATTTTCTAAGTTGTTTTGTGCATTTTCTAAGTTGTTATGTGCGTTTTCTAAGTTGTCATGTGCATTTCATAAGTTGTTATGTACATTTCGTAAGTTGTCTTGTGCAAACTACAAGTCGTCGTTAAGTAGACTTTTTATCGGAATAAGTTTTGAAGGAAACACCGTAGAAATGGCGGCTCCAGGAGCGGACGCTATGCTCTGCCTAGATAAAAGAAATTGGGCTAGGTACATTATACAATAAATTCTTAGAACATAAAACTGATTTCAAAATGTTTAAGGGATTGTCTGACGTGATGTTAATAAATCTTGGTCTGAAAAAAAAATTAAAAAAATAAAAAAATAACCTGTTATTTGTTTGTCTTTGTGTGTAGTCCTAAGGTTTATAGCCCTCCATCTTTTAACCAATAGGACGTCCTAAAGGTATAGGTTCAATAGAGTCTGGACTTCACGTGTTATTTGTTGAAAAAAACATATTTTAAATACTCTGGGACTTTTTTCAGGAAAACTTAAAATATGTTTGTTTTCAACAAATAGCACGTTAATATTACTTTTATTTAAATATATTTTTCAATTTATTATTATTATTATTTGTTAGTTCAATGGGTAGGGGCTACGTGAGGTCGTCTTCTCCCTCCCCCATTTCTCCCTTCTCCCTCCCTTATCTCCCTTCTCCGCCCCCTTTTCTCTCTTCTCTCTCAGAGTACTGATAAACAAGGGACATCATCTATAAACGTATCTATCGTGGAGACAGAACGTGTACGGCAGACAAGATAATGGTCAATTATGGATTTTGATAGGATATAGACTGTTTTACCCAAAACGACTCTCAAACTATGATAATTCATTTTATTTTTTTACAAACTTGCTATTTTAAAAACCTCACGCCCCTTTCTCTCCCGACTCCCGTCCTCTTGTCTTCCGACCCCTACCCTTGTATCCCGGTCCCTCCCCTCATCTTCCGTACCCACGGCCACCTGTACCACACCTCCTGATACTGCCTATTGTGATCTATTGTTTTCAGACCAAGATTTATTAACTCCATGTCAGACAATCCCTTACACATGTTGAAATCAATTTTCTGTTCTAAGAATTTATTGTATAATTTCCCTAACCCAATTTTGTTAAAGTATGCAGAGCATAGCGTTCGCTCCTGGACCCGCCATTTCTACCGGTGTTTCATTCAAAACCTATTCCGATAAAAAGTCTACTTTACGACGACTTGTAGTTTGCACAAGACAACTTACGAAATGCACATAACAACTTACTAAATGTACATAACAACTTACGAAACGCACATAACAACTTAGAAAATGCGCATAACAACTTAGAAAATGCACAAGAAAAATTAGAATATGCACATAACAACTTACGAAAAGCACATAACAACTTAGAAAATGCACATAACAACTTAGAATATGCACAGAACAACTTACGAAATGCACATAACAACTTACGAAATGCACATCACAACTTAGAAAATGCACATAACAACTTAGAAAATGCACAAAACGACTTACAAAGCGTACTGCACAAAATGCAAAAGGCCAACAGAAGGCAGCCGAGGCTTTCCATACTATGTGGTATTTTTGGAGTTGTGATAAATTAATCTTACAGTCGTGCCTAGTTAGTATTGAATTTATTAAACTCGTTTGATAAAATTGATATGATGCTATGCTCTTATTTTATCCACAGGCATTGGGTCTGCGAGATGCTCTATATAACGTTAATTAAACACTAGAACACAGCTTATCGATACCAGAAGTAGCTTATGTATAAATAGGACAGGGTCATATAATCTGAAACTTCAAGTTAGTTATGTTTCAATAACAATTTCGGTATATGCCTAGTAACAGCGTGTGTACATATATATGCTTTAAGTCAATTCTTGGTTTCATCGTGGTGGTGATTTCCTTTCTACTGTTTCCATCCAAACAACGCCTGCGATATACGTGCAGCATGTGACGGTTGTGAAGACCTGGAGTACACCGCTGATGGATTGGGTCTGGCTGGCGTAGAGCATAACCCACCATTGCACGTGTCACCTGGGCTGCACATGGTGCAACTCTCGCCGATTGTGTACGGATAACGCCCGACAAAGTTACCACTGAAAGTATAGACGATAATAATTGTTAATAAATGGCACACCATCTAGTGAGAAATCTGTTTATATGTATAATGATGCATATTATGTTTATAAGCAACTGTTGATATATAATGCGAAACCTGTTGGCGCATCTTTCTGTTTACGCCCATCGCATTTTCCTTGAAAACTTTGCCACAAAAAGCAGTTGGTTAAATAGTATAGAATGGTCGCTGGTTTATCGTTTGCTTTCAACGTAATAATGTCTAATTTGGCCCTTTTTGTCTCGCCTTTTCGAAGAAAAAAAGAGACACAGGTGTTGCTTTTCCGGCGGCGGCGGCAACATTCAAGTTTTGCGTTTAGGTCATTTTCTCACAAACTGTATGCACTAGACCTTTCAAACGTTGCTTATAGTTGTATCTTGGGTGGTACATGGCAACGTGACAAAGCAAATGTGGAAGTGACCTTGACCCTCCAAGCAGAGGGCAGATGACTTAATAATCTTTACCTTCAACTTTGGCGTCACTTTTTCACAAACTGTATGCACTTTAAGACCTTTCAAACTTTGCTTATAGTTGTATCTTGAGTGGTACATTGCAACGTGACAAAGCAAATGTGGAAGTGACCTTGACCCCTTGACCCTCCAAACAAAGGGCAGATAACTTAATAATTTTTAGGTTCAACTTTTGCGTTTAGGTCACTTTTTCACAAACTGTATGCACTAGACCTTTCAAACTGTGCTTATAGTTGTATCTTGAGTGGTACATCGCAACGTGACAAAGCAAATGTGGAAGTGACCTTCACCCTCTAAGCAAGGGCAGATAACCTTACAATTTTTACCTTCAACTTTGGCGTTTAGGTCACTTTTTCACAAACTGTATGCACTTTAAGACCTTTCAAACTTTGCTTATAGTTGTATCTTGAGTGGTACATTGTAACGTGACAAAGCAAATGTGGATGTGACCTTCACCATCCAAGCAAAGGGCAGATAACTTTAATTGTTACAATTTACATCACTTTCTCATGAACTAGAATTATGCACTAGATATCTTAACCTAATGTATAGCTTAATCTTTGGAAGGAAACATTCTATTTTGACATAGTTGTGTCTTCGGTAGTGCATCTTTTTTTGGATGCCTGGTTTTCATCTATGACCTTGACCTACTTTTTTGAGCTGATGATTTTAGCTCTACTGGCCAAAGGCCTTCATTTTTCATCCGATCTTTACCAAAATTTACCAGATTGTTAATATCAATGAAAGCTCGCAAAAGGTCGAAAACCAGCCAGATCGGACCAATAACAGCAGAGTTATGGCCCTTGATTTAGTTAAAAATGCTATATTTTGCCTCATTAATACGACAGGGCTTTCATTTTTCATCTGATTTTTACCAAACTTTACCAGATGTTTTACCTTTTTTGTTTTTATTATTAGTAGATTTTTTTTTTGATTTTAATGTCTTTTTCTTTTTTTTTTTCTTTTTTCTTTTTTTTTTTGATAATTTTTTTTTTTTAGTTTTTTTTATTTTTTTTATTTTATTTTTTTTTTTTTTGTGTTAACGCCGTGTTAGCAGGCATTTTTTTACGGTTCGTTGATTTTTGATGGAATTACGGCCCCTTGACATTTTTATTTAAATTTCTTGTCGGCGCTACTCCTCCTAAACGCCTTGTTGGATTTCGACGAAACTTGGCAGGAAGCATCGGTAAGATGTCTAGTTGTGCATATTGCGCTTTTGTTCCAGTTTGCTGATTTATGACGGAGTTATGGCAAAGATGGCACTTTGACATTTTTACTTTAAATTTCTTGCCTGCGCTACTCCTCCTAAACGGCTTGTTGGATTTCTACAAAATTTGGCAGGAAGCCTCGGTATGATGTCTAGTTGTGCAAAGCATGATATATCAATGAAATTTTGGACAAGTTCGAAAACCAGCTAGATCTAGTTAGTAACGACAGGTTATAGCCCTTGATTTGTTGAAAAATGCAATATTGTATTTTCCTTTGTTAAATCTGTAGTTACTTCATGTTTTATCTGATCTTTACCATATTTGTTTAGAATGTTAATATAACTCTCCCCCCCCCCCCCCCACCCCACCTCCCCCATCCACCCCACACCCACTCCATTTTTATGAAATTTCATTCATAGAAGAAAGTGGGACAAATTAAAAAATGCCCATTCCATACTAGACACAGCAGACTTATTGCCCATGATTACCAGGTGAGCGATCTAAGGCCATCCTATCCCTGTTGTTTTTGCAATGTTTTACAAAAACTAATGATGGGAATTTTTTGTCGACAAACCTTGATATAAGAGCTGTTTTAGCAAGTAGAGCATCCACAGGCCCTCTTGGGCCTCTTGTTTTTAATAGAATGGCATTTTGTTTTTAAACAAATGCACTTAAATGTCATCTCAGCAAACGGCAAACTCGATTGTTTTATTTACTAAAATGTTTACAAACTTTCATTTAAGCATCATTGACCTTCATATTTTTAAGTCCAGCCCCCGTTCGGCGAGACATGTGAATCCACGGATTTCTTGTTTTATAAATGTTTTAATATTGAGTAGTCAGGCTTGGAACTAGAAACATTTATATATGGAGATAATTACGAACTAATATCTCTCTGATACCAAGAACGACAATCCTGACCGCTACCGAGAACGACTCTGATGGACCTTGGGATACCAAAAACGAAAATCCTGACCGCTACCAAGAACGACAATCCTGACCGCTACCGAGAACGGCAATCCTGACCGCTACCGAGAACGACAATCCTGACCGCTGCCGAGAACGACAATCCTGACCGCTGCCGAGAACGACGCTGCCGAGAACGACAATCCTGACCGCTGCCGAGAACGACAATCCTGACCGCTGCCAAGAACGACAATCCTAACCGCTGTCAAGAACGACAATCCTGACCGCTGCCGAGAACGACAATCCTGACCGCTGCCAAGAACGACAATCCTGACCGCTGCCAAGAACGACAATCCTGACCGCTACCGAGAACGACAATCCTGACCGCTGCCAAGAACGACAATCCTGAACGCTGCCAAGAACGAAAATCGTGACCGCTGCCAAGAACGACAATCCTGACTGCTGCCGAGAACGACTCGACTTCAGCCTTTTAAACGAGTTGCTATCAATGATCGATTGATTATTAAACTGGGCACAAATTAACGCCTCGGATATCAACGGAATATTTTTTATAGTTCAGTCACACAGCGATATTGAACATGATTTATGTGTGTGAAGTTGCCTAGGAGTTGGACACACGTTTATATAAATATATACCTCAAAAAAAATAATAAGGACCATGTTTTGAATTTGGTCATTTTTAAAGTGCTGCAATTGAACAATGTACTTTCTTTTTTCAATTTTTAAGTTTAGTTATATTTGTTTGCAATTGTTAATTACATGCAAACATAATTCACTTTTTATATAAATATGAAATTCATAATATTAAACATTAAATAATTATTACTGTTCTATTTGGTGGTCCTTAAATTATTTTGAGGAGTATATACTATATATAACTATATTCTTACGGTGGATCATAGAAGCAGACGAAGTAATTCGCATTTTGTATAGAGGCACCCGAGTCCATCTGCATAGTTGCACACTTGCTAATGGCACAGCCTATCTTCTTCGTCTTCCCCCACACCATCTGTAACAAAAGTAGTGCGAACACGTGACGTGACAATAGTTCATTCATTACACAAGTATACTCTGCCCGTTTAAAACTTTAACAGAGATGGAAAAAATAGTTCGATAATTTAATTTGTTAAAGTTCATCCCAAATGTTTAAGTCAAGTCATGAGTACCGTGCATCATATAGCATGCACAGCTAAATTGAACTCAGTGGTTAAACTATAACTAAACTCTACCCACAGTTGTCGTTCCTTACCTCTGTCAACGTCTCAGGAAGTTACAAGAATCCTATAAAACGATGGAAATGAAAAATCAGTTAGTTGCACTCATTTTTTCCGATTAAACTTTAGGAACGGTTAGATTAAAAAAAAGATATGTTCTACGATATTTTAGTAAATAAAGAATTGACTTTCTCAGTATATGGCGGTAGATTATAGTTTCTCTTCGGCATATTCCTCCGCCGTCAAACATAGAGTTACAGCATAACGTTTGTCTTTTTATTTCAAAATCTTATGAATCCAAAAAGCTTACTTTAAACCATATATAAAAAACAGAGATGTAATAACCCATCCCTACCCCAAATTAAAGACGATTTGTCCTTCCATATAATCGAAACAATTAATTACAAAAGTGTTTTTTATTTCCGTCTCTACCTGAGTATAATGACATGCAGCCCCGCAGTCAGTGGACCAGGTCCAATCGTTGACCTCCTTCCACCAGTTCTGGTGTGATTTTATAATCACGTCAAGGCTAGACATATCCGGGCCATTGGTCCAAAAGTAGGCAAGATTCTCACCAAGACCCTTGCTTTGATGACCCCAATAACAGTTTTCCGACCACTGTTCTGCTCTTTGTTGTAGGTAAGAGTCCCATTTCTGATGAATTGGATAAAAAATTATTATGATAAGCAGTGAAATAGTGGATTTTAGCAATGAAATAAAAGCGGTATTTCCTACGTGTGAAATATCAAGTTTTATTTTTTCACTGCCGGAACTACTTTATGCACAGCAAAAATGGTTCACAAGATATTTCTCACAAATGTAAACATGTCAAGAGAAAAACACTGCGAATTGTACAGTGTATTCAAACAATGATTTGTAATGGATTTAAAAAGTTAAAAGGACATGATTGCAAAAATAAATATATTAAATAATTTGTTTTGTTTGAGTATAAATAAAATATTTTTGAACTTTTTTTTTTATAGTCGGGCAAAAAATGTGTAAAGCGGCTTATTTATTGAAATTGCCTCCCTTGTTGTTATACAGTAGTGTCCCTAAAAAAATGTTTGTAAAATCATAAAAAGAAAATGTGTTGTTTTGTCGTGAATAACATATTTTATTTCATCTCGAAGTGAGAAAACTTTTATATTTTCACTCATGCTTCGCATTTGTGAAAATATAATTCGCATTCGTGAACATATAAATTTTTCTCACTTCTCGATGAAATAAAATATGTTATTCACTCCAAAACAACAAATATCCTCTATTTGTATTTTACGCATACACACGTACACAACCAACGGCTCAATGTTTTTTCTTTACGAAAATCAACAAGAATTCATGTATCGAAATCCCTGAAAAATAAAACACAGTTTATGAAAGTTATGTCTGTGTTTTACACAACCTGTTAAAACGTCATTGTACATTCTTATAATCACTGTTATGTTATGTTATGTGGAGTTAATCAGTGTTGTTTGGAAAGTTTGGCAATATATTTAGTGTACCAAATAACATCTACACGGACACTCGTGTTTCTAAAGATACTATTATTGGACGTTAGTTTAAACTTATTCATTTTACATCGATTGTAACGAAAGCTCTATGAATTTATTTGAATCACTCTCGATGTCTTCCTGGGTAGAACCAGTACTAAGCAATGCAGATAAAGTGTCTTGCTCAGGGACACAACGCATATGGCAATACTACTTGATGTTATATTTCGTAACCTGTAAGGTGTTGTTGTTTTTTCATCACCTAGTAGGGCAACTACTCACCAATTCCTTCATATCGGCAGCTTTTTCATATCCCCTGTAGAAGTTGTGCAACAACACAATGAGGGAGCTGTACGGGCTCAGGTCTATCAACAATCCAGTGGTAAAATATGGTGAAAGGAAGAGAAAGACAATGCTGCACAGATCCAACCGCATCTGTTAGTGTATAAAGTATATCTACATAATTTGTCAGAATCAAACTTATCATGCACATGCGCTGTTAAACGTTAAGTTAATAACGTTTCAGCTAAAGGTAACAACTGACCCTAAAGGTAACATTTGTGAACCATTTTCAATCAAAATAATAACACTATCATTAAACTTGATCTACTGTTTAACACATTTCTTTTGGCAATCTATAGTCAATAAAACTTGACAATCTGCTGATAACATCAATCAGATTTTGAATGAACTGATATTTTAGCTTGTGCTTAATATACAGTGCAAACCATTTCCTATTTTGTTCATATATAGATTGACAAATATTACCATAGCCATTTGTATAAGATAGTTATCAAAGACAAATGTACTACTCTTACTAAAAACAACAACGTTTTCTACAGACAAAACTACATGTGTTGGCATGTAACAATATTAACGCGAAGCCTTTAATAACACCCCTTGGTATCTGGATGATATATTTGAACATTGTCTACTCTGGTTAATAATATGAATCCTTAAGAACTTGAATCCTTTAGAACTTCAACTCAACAAAGCTAATAGTTCTGATAATGTCTTTCTTTTCTCGATTTACATGTTTCTTTGCGTGTCTGTGGTTGACTGTGGTCCTTGAATGCTACATTTTATATCCATTTTATATTTTATATTTTATGACTAAAAGGCTACACCATCAGGGCTACACCATTGCCATTATCTTCGCCAGACCTATTGCACAATGTTTATATCTTAATAAATACTGAATCCCTTGAAAGCAGCAAACACAAACAACAGATAAAAGTGGCTCGATTTTACTGATCTGCTTTTAAATATAATATATCTGTGACAAGGACTTTCACAACCTGATTTGTATGGTGACGGGACGTACAAACATCGTAAGATCCTTTGACATGATCACTTTCATACAATCTTTATATTTTATATAACGTGTTAGAAAGTTTATCAAAAGAGGTATGGCCCATATCATGTTGCAACGCATTGCATTTTTAGCGGTTGAGCTATAGTTTGCCTGTATGTTTTCCTCTTCGATTGTGCCATGACCCGACATATTTTAGACTCTATGATGACTTTTATCTAAATCCTAAAATGATTGTCTTCAATCTTGTCTCTTGTCCTGCCCGAAATGGTTTATTCATGTGTATCTGCCATGTCATTGCGTACTTGATTTGTGGCTGTCTGTGCTTTTGTTTTATATTCATATATACATGGTCATCTTTGTGTTATACTTATATGGCCTAAGCATGCTGCCTAGTTTGTTAGAGGATATGGCCTGGCGGGGATATCTTTATTTACACTGTCCCGTTTTATTGGGATGGTAATAGAGTAGGAGTGAGGTCTGGTGCACCCTACAACCTGGTTTAAATGCCCAGCGACCTTTTGCCACTGCCCTTTCCGAGGCACTGCCACTAATGTCAGCCCAGCTTGTTTGTGGTGTAGCGTACCTGGTTTTTGTGTTTCCTTGGAATTGTTGTTCGTTTTGTATGCGTGTTTTAGTTGACTCTGTTCTGAAAATGCTACGTTTCCTTTATATCTACTTTGCTTCATATTTACGAGCAATTTGTACTTCAGTTTACCTTGTTCGTGTAACAGGTATAAGTTATTATATAGAGGATATTTGTTGGTTTGGAGTGAATATAGGATTTATTTTCATCGAGAAGTGAGAAAACATAGTTTCACTTGTGCTATTCTATTTATTATATACTTTTTATCATGCAACACTACCAAACTGTTTCAAACAGAAAATACGTTCCGTTCCGACAGTTCCCCTTTAACGTATTCGCGGATAAATATAGTAACGCCAGCGCGTGAGCCGATTTACATAATTTTAGTGCATATAGAATATAGTTCTAAACTTTGACACGAAGTATGACTGTTATAAGCAAATGTAGAAAAAAGTAGTTCCAATTTTTCTGAAAATATAAACAATGAGAATATAAAATTTATTCTAACCATACAATCCACTATATCACTGGGAAGTATATAATAAATATATATATGCTGTTAATTTATTTCGAAAAGAGTAAATGAGTTTTGTCCAAAATGAATTTACTCTGGAATTATTATACATAATGATATTTTGATTCTCAGTTCTTGTAAGATGGATCTTTTTAATGGAATATTATTATTTTTTAAATCTTCAGTTGAAACCCCGGTTTCCGAATACCAATAGTTCATTCCCATATATGATAACTGATTTTACCGGTTTGCTAAACATATCAATATACAGCGGAAAATTTGCAATACTCTTACTTTTCGCAACAAAGGCAAACTTTCTTTATTTACACTGTCCTGTTTCAATGGGATGACAGTAGGGTAAGTGTGAGGTTTGGTGCACCCTAGAACCGGTTTAAACCCCAGTGGCCTACTTTACCACTGACCGTTCCAAGGCGGTAGCCCTATTGTCAACCCTTTTGCTTTTATGATGTCGTTTGCATTTAATATTACTTTTGCCTTCTTGTTTGTCTGTTTGCGTGTTTGTTTCTGTGTTTTGTGGTTGACTGTCCTCCTTGAATGCTACTTTCCCTGTCCGATCTTTTTATATTTCTTTGTATTGTTCGTCTGCTCGGCTATATCTCGTTTTGAAGTTAGCTATGCTCCAATTCTTGTTATAAATATACGTATATGTTTATGAATAAAACTAGTATATTTGTCTTTATTTGCAGGTAACCACAACATTGCTCTTCAAACATGGAAGGTCGATATTTTCTTCAGTATCACGATATACCCTTAATCTGGCCTTAAGTATGGCAAACCCAGACTACATATGAGGTCAAAGATGGACATTTAACTTAACCTGCCTGTTAGTCTACACAAAATATAAAGATGAACCCTTAACCAGCTTGTTAGTAAAACAAACCAATATAGATATAAACATCGAACAGGAAAAGCAGCATTCAAGGACGACAGCCAACCAAAAACACACAGAAACAAAAAACAAAGTTAAAGACGAATAAAAGGCAAAATAAGACACCACAAACACAAAAGGATTGGCAATAGGACTACCGCCTTGGAACAGTCAGTGGCAAAAAACGCCGCTGCGGGCTTAAACCAGGTTCTAGGGTGCACCAAACCTCACACTTACCCTACCGACAACCCAAAGGAACAGTGTAAATAAAGAAATCCCCGCCATGAACTATTCTCTAACCAACAAGGCAGCATTATTAGGCAATATAAGTAAAACACAAAGATGCTCGTGTATATATAAATACAAAACATTAGCCTAGAAAGCCACAAAGAAGGTATTCAATGACTTGGCAGAGGCCAGAGCAACAAGAGAATAAACCATCGAGTGCCCGACAAGACAAGGCTGCAGACAAACATCAAACGTCACCGCCCTTTTGAGCTTTAGGTAGACTTTATCATACAGTCCACAGCCTGTCCGGTCATCGCACAGTTAAAGAGGAAAGCATAGTGACGAACTGTAAATGAAAGACCGCACATGCGGTCAAACATGGACATTTAACCCGCCTGCTAGTATGACAAACCAAAGATGCCCATGAGCTCAAAGGTGTACATTTAACCTGCCTGTTAGTCGACATAGACCAAGACCGCACATGAGATCAAAGATGAACCCTTAACCCGCATGTTAGTGAAACAAATAAGACCGCACATGAGGTCAAACATGGACCCCTAACCCGCATGTTAGTAAAACAAACCAAGACCGCACACGAGGTCAAACATGGACCCCTAACCCGCATGTTAGTAAAAAAAACCAAGACCGCACATGAGGTCAAACATGGACCCCTAACACGCATGTTAGTAAAACAAACCAAGACCGCACATGAGGTCAAAGATGAACCCTTAACCCGCATGTTAGTAAAACAAACCAAGACCGCACACGAGGCCAAAGATGAACCCTTAACCCGCATGTTAGTAAAACAAACCAAAGACCGCACATGAGGTCAAACATGGACCCCTAGCCCCTAGCCCGCATGTTAGTAAAACAAACTAAGACCGCACATGAGGTCAAACATGGACCCCTAACCCGCATGTTAGTAAAACAAACCAAGACCGCACATGAGGTCAAACATGGACCCCTAACCCGCATGTTAGTAAAACAAACCAAGACCGCACATGAGGTCAAACATGGACCCTTAACCCGCATGTTAGTAAAACAAACCAAGACCGCACATGAGGTCAAACATGGACCCCTAACCCGCATGTTAGTAAAACGACCGCACATGAGGTCAAACATGGACCCCTAACCTGCATGTTAAATGAAACAATGACAATTGGGCGATTTACAACACATGTATATTCAACAAAACAAATCGTGTCTGCGTTAATTACTTGTCGGAAAAGGTTTCCAACAGGTCACTCATTATTCCACGTATATTCACTGACATGAACACATCAACAACACATTATTATAATCATCAGAAGTGTTTTAACACTATAAAACTATTTGCGAGTTATCTAGACTTGAATGCTTGAACTCTCTGTCACTTGTTTGTTGTGATGTCGTATGTGAACTATAATTAACCAGAGTTAAATTAACATTTAATGAGAAATAACATATGTAAATAAGGTCGCCTTAAACATGTTATTTTAATTAATATATTTCAGATTTTATACTGCTTTTATAAATATTGCGATACTCTTAGAATTACCGTAAACACTTTGTGGTGCACTTGTTGCACTTAGCCTAAAACATTCATATCAACAGATGATAGGCTTATTTTTTAACTGAAAAAAAAGAAACATACTGAATAGTAAGATATAAAAATTATCATCAACTAGAGAACTTTATTATATATGGCTGTATTAAATTATCGCTACACACATTGATTTAATACCAGAAACACTAAACTGTTTTTATAATTGTTACATGTATGAGTCCAAGATTTTTCATATCCATCGTTTATATTTGATATAATCGTACTTGAAGTATCGGGGAAGGTCCAATGTCTTGAATTATGCTCGTCAATCTCAAAGATCTCCGTTTTTAAAACCACAATCAGCTCTCACAACCAGTGGTTTCCTATTTTTAAAAAAATGAATCGAGAGATGACCACTATTCAGCTGGTCATAATTTTCAGCTGGTCATAATAGCGAACGCTATATAGCTTTTGTGTGTGTGTGTGTGTGTGTGTGTGTGTGTGTGTGTGTGTAACTCAGTGTGTTATATTCGCACACATAGAACCCGAGTTGTGTGAGGTAGACATATGTGGGCGTGTGCGTGTGCATGTGCGTGCATGCGATTATTACTTTTTTTTTCTTTCATCGAGAAATCGTGATATTTCACCTCTATGTATGTAAAAAGAAATATTCAAAAGGAAAACCTGCAGAGTAAATAGTCACAACCAATTATTTACTGTTTTAAAGATACCGCATAATTAATTTACATTTATTTTTAAACATTAAAAGAACAGCTAAATTGAAGTCTTTAACTTTGAGCACCCAAACATAATTCAACGGTGCATTTTAAAGTTTTAACGCGTGTGTCATTACACAGGGTCTCATGGAAGATTAAAATATAATGTCCATCCCCCTGTACGAGTATATGCAGAAAATTACTATGCATTTTATAAGTACGCCATGCTAGCTTTCATTGTCCTTTAAATGTATGCTTTTTTTTTAGAAACGTTTTTTAAATTGTACGTAAGACGCATTTATGCATTTGCTATTACGATATATGACTATTAAGAGTGACAGTAAGTAATGGAAATTAGCATTCCTTCTGTCAGAATGTTGAATAACAGTAATTATATAATAATAAAAACCATACGTTTACAATGTCTACATTAATGACTGCTTCTAACTTTATACCATCAAGCTCTAATTCTACAAGGGTAGTCTTTGTCGTCGGTACCGACATTTGATCATAGTCACGAGGCATGCTAATGGGGAATGTCTTCTCTAACTAATGGGGAATATCTTCTCTAAACGACGAATGCACACTTCGTGAGCTTAATGATACCTTGAGACAAGCTAATGATGAACTGAGGTGTATGTGTTATTTAGCGCTGGCCTATGGAGACGAGAACAATGCATGGGAATGCGGAAATATGCCATACTCTCACGTTCTCCGGCCATGTTTTGTTACATAAACATGTTTATGTCTATTTATAAATCGAAATCAATACACATCAATTTATATTTACAAATCACACATTGCAATATCTGTGAAAAGCGAGAATAAGATTTTAATTGATGACGTAGAAAACTTTGAACAGGTAAATTAATCCACAGGTAAATGTATTTATCAATTATCTGGCAACAGTTGTGCAGCTAATCAATTCAGATTTATCTCATTTCCCCGTGCAGTCACGCAGTGGGAAAAGTTGTATCTACGTCATGCAAATAATACTTATTTTTACATACAACTTAGTAGCGATTTAAATATGTGTTTCTCTCTGGGAATATCAAGAATTGTTTATATAATGTTTAAGAGTTAAATGTGTTAATTGATAATACTACAAAAAAGGGTGGCCATTCATCTTTAATGTTATACATTTCTATGGTTATTTAACTCAGGAGATTTCCCGGAACCATCTGATTTAGGTCCCCATCCGACGAACGAAGCTAAGGAAAGTGTCTTGGCCAAGAATACAATCACGAAACTCTATGGCGCGGGTGAATCTTGAACCCGGGTGCTCAGGATTCCAAGCCCACCGTTCTAGCCTTTGGACAACCCCAGCTCGATTTGCCTTAGGGCATGCATTTAAAGATATGTTAATAGTATATTGGTGCGCTAAAAGACGTCATAAGACATGCCGCTCTAAAGGTAGACTGGGGACAAGTAAATGGTAAATTGGTGCGCTTAAAGATGTCATGTTAATATTCATGATAAGTACGGACTCTAGACGACACCCGGTGGATATGTGTGACGTGACTTTGTGCAGTTCTTAAAGAACTTACAAAGGCAGATCATTGCTAAATTGGAGCGGTTTAATACGTCTTGAGATATGTCAATGGAAAAGTATTACTGTAAAGGACACACTAATTCGTTTTAAACAGGAACTGAATAAATATGGAGACGTTTCATTGTTATTTTGGTGCATTTAGTGACGTCCTGAGATATCCCAGTAGTACATTTAACATTTAAATTATGTATTGCGATATAAAAGTCAAAAGGAAATGAATCATTCAAGAACCACGGTCAACCAAAAACACGCATCGAAACAAACGAAAATTACAAGGATAAATATAAGGTCAGGTATGTGACATCACAAATATAAAAGGGTAGACAATATGGCTACCACACTGACTGATCAGTGACAAAATGACGGCTGTGGGTTTGAAAAAATTTCTAGAGTGTATCAAACCTCACCCTTACCCTATTGTCATCCCAATAAAACCGGACAGAGAAAATAAAAGAATCCCCGAAAGGCTACATCCTCTAACAAACTAGACAACATCATTAGGCAATATAAGTATGAAGATAACAATATATATAAGAATATTTAAAAACTAGAAAGCCAAAACAAAGTACTCGGTGCCCTTTCAGAAGCCAGAGCAAGAAGAGAATAAACCATTAAGGGTATGACAAGACAAGAATGAAGACAAATATCAAACGTTACCGTCTTTTCAAGATTTATATCATCATAAGATCCATAATATGTTCGATCGCACAATCAAATTAGGAAAGCATAGAGTCGAACTGTAAATGGGTCAACCACTAAACATACTGATAGGGTCATAACCTCTTTTGATAAATTGTTTAACAAGTTTGCTAAAGAGTGTATGAAAATGATCATGACCAAATATCTTGCGAAGTTTGTAAATCACGTCACGATTGAAGTCAGGCTGTGATAGTCCTTCCGCGAAATAGTTTTCAAATTGCATTTATATATTAAACGCAGACGTTTATGGTTAGTTATACAAAGGTAACTAATATTAAAGTCCTCAACTCTACAAACGAATAAGTGAGAAATATATACCTCATAAGATGTTACTTGGGAACTCGTCTGAAAAGGTATAATTAACGTATTTAACGATATCAAAATTGAAATCATCTCTCTTGGCATAAACTTTTCTTATCCATTTGCAATTGCAAATCGAGAAAAGAAGTATAAACTTGAACGGTGAGTGAGACACGTCATTGGTGAACTATTGTGCTGTAAGGAGTACAAGGACGGGCCTATAGTTACTTATTATGTGTCAATAACTGTGCCATGGAATGTGGGTACTTGTTACAACATCCTGAGTCTTTAAATGACAGTATACACGTCATTTCCATGTTCTTAGAATGATGACTTTTGACACCATTGTTATGACGTATACTACCACATGTATACGTTCGTTTTACCCTCGGTAAACTTATCATCTTAAGAGTATGCTTGCATATTAACTTGCCAACTTTTGACAATGTGCTGATGGCAAGCACAGTAAGATCATTTGTTTTTATCACATAACGTGACGTCCCTTGTTAGCAGTGTCGAACACCCATTTAATATTCTAGTGTATGACACACGTGTAATACAACCTGGAACGATTTTGATTGATTTAGCTAAACCTGTAACACTACGCAAGTTTATTAACTGAAACTATTTTATTTATTATAAATTCACCCAGATGTGAGACATAAACGTATTATTTGTGACAGCTTATATTAATAATGCACGTTATACAAAACATTGTTGTTGGTTTGTTAAAAAGTTGGCGTAAACTGCTATTTTGTAAACACGAATTCTTTTATACGCAACGTCAATATGTGTGAGACGCGACGTTACGACGTCACCTATTTTATGACGTTTTGGCGCTAAAGTGTGTCTGGCGTCGTGGCGGTTCTTTGTAAAACTGAATTATTTGATTGATTTTGATTGATTTAACTAAACCTGTAACACTACGCAAGTTTATTAACTGAAACTATTTTATTTATTATAAATTCACCCAGATGTGAGACATAAACGTATTATTTGTGACAGCTTATATTAATAATGCACGTTATACAAAACATTGTTGTTGGTTTGTTAAAAAGTTGGCGTAAACTGCTATTTTGTAAACACGAATTCTTTTATACGCAACGTCAATATGTGTGAGACGCGACGTTACGACGTCACCTATTTTATGACGTTTTGGCGCTAAAGTGTGTCTGGCGTCGTGGCGGTTCTTTGTAAAACTGAATTATTTTTTACTAATTTGATTGCAATTTTATGTGTTAAAAAGGATCTTAAACTCGTTCCCATTCCATATAAGATTTATGAAACTCATTATGAATTATTTTTAATTTTAACTCGCCAAAAGGCTCGTTAAAATTAAAATAATTCATAACTCGTTTCATAAATCTTATATGAAATGGGAACTCTTTAAGATCCTCTATATTCATGGACATTGTGCTATTTTATTATAAAATGAAAACATTTTAAAGGTGGTATTGTTTTAATGATTTATATATTGCCTGGAAATATTTGTTTACCCTATACTGTGTATAAACATGTGTATCTAATAGTTGGATGAACGACCTTACCTCGCGGGGGAACGCACTGAGGTGTATAGTTGCCAGTGATATTTTTTATTAAATTGTAAGTCGCATGCATATGGGACAAGTCTTTCGTAAAATATAGTTTCTCAACAACTTGTACTTACATGTTTTGTAAACGGCACTCGCTTACGGTTTTTTCAATTGCATTTGTTAAGTGTTACTCTAAGTATAGTATTAATAATTCATGCTCACTTTTGTTTTAAATAACATACAAACTCTTCTCCCCTGGACATAAGAAATCACCAGTGTTAAATCGGTTTTTCAACGGACATGAAAGTACTGTGTGTGATATATATTGGACATGAACAGTGATAGTGTTTGTTTTTTCATAGTGAGCTTTTTTTTTTTAATTATTCCAGTAATCTCTTCTGTTTACGAGTGCCGTCCAGATGACTGTTTACATCATCTGGTTCTTAATTGTAAATAAATAAAGATATATGAAAAACAAAAAAAAGATGAACATGTCCATGGTACTACTATTCAGTGTAGAATTGCTAAAATAATGGCAATACATTTTCGCAAATAAACATAATACGAATATTTTCCTCATTTCAAATAAGTGTGTTTCTACACATTTCCCTACAAAGAGGTTTATTAAATGTTCTCATTCCCGATTATATTATTGACAAATTGTGTCCGTGACACCAGGCAATAAAAACAAGGCAATGTGTCATATTTCTAAGAATTTAATTATAGAGCTAAAATGGCCTCAGTCAAAGGAAATACCTTGTTTTAAAAAGGCGATGTTTAAGATCAAATTTTTTTCTAGTTTTAACACAACTCAAATACCACTTCCATTCAAATAAGTAGCAGATTATTACGAACCTTTCAACGAGGTAATCCCAGTGAAGAAATGTCTTAAGGTTAAACAAATAAACTCATAACCACTTCCACTGACTATCGTTACTCTTAAGACGAAAGTGTATATATCGCGATACCGGATTAAACTGTTAGTTTATATTACGTTCGTGCTACTTTTATGGAACAATTGCGTCCTGATTACACCTTTTGTGGTGTCAACTTGTGGGATTTAATATCACTAGAACAAACACTGCTTTGTATAGCAAGCTCCAGTGCATTGTATATGAAATTTGACAATAGAGTGAGAGAGCTGTTTTAATGTCAAGATCAAGGCATTAATTCGTAAATGACCTTATGACATATATAATTATGAAAGTTCTACTGACATATAAAATTATGAAAGACATGTGACATTGTTTGAGGGTTGTTCGAAGGGTTAATTGTTCAAAGTGTCTGTCTCTAAAAGCGTGCATAATTTCCTTAATAAACTTAGCATAATGAAGTCTTCATTAATTACTCTGAACTAATTACTGTTTATACATTAATAAAACGATGACGTCACACACATAATACAATGATGATGCAACGTCAGAACATAACATTATTTCACATGATATAATTATTGTATCGTCATTTAATATATATTTTTCTAAATGTTTACACTGTACTATGATAAATTGTTGATTAATATCAAAAGTAATTACAGGAATATAATGTATGCACGTAAGATAGCTCTAGATGATACTTACTATATGCATATAGATAGTTTTTTTCATTACAGACGGACGTATGCTTATTTTCACACACAGACCTATCTGCAAAAATATTACAAAACACACAGACATATCAGTATAAATGTTGCAAAACAATACGAACATGCATACATATGTCCATTGTATGATATATATGATGTGTACACATAGATATTAATCAAATTATCAATAATATCATCACACAGACTGGTGGTATTATTTCATGGCATGGCTAGAAATAACTTTTGGGAGGTCACCATGTTCAAAGCTCAGTAACACCACCTGATCAGACTTTGGCAGGGTACCAGGCTGAAATTATTCAACGTCATGCCTGCCAAAACTTTTTAACACAAAATCCTGAGGTTTTTTAAGATTTAAATTGGGCGAAGAACATTTTAAATGGAAATTTGGACTTGATCTTCGCACTGTTTTTTAAAAGCGCAAATTTTAAAATTATTTATGCCATTAATACATGTCATGTTGATGCATTTTTGATAGTTATAGAAAATAATAAATTAGCATAGTAATTCGATTAGAAGCTCAGTAACACCACCTGATCATACTTTGGCAGGGTACCAGGCTGAATTATGCAACGTCAGGCCTGCCAAATCTTTTTAACACAAAGATGCGTGCTAAATGCAAATACAAAGTCACCTCTCATACAAATTATAATCATCGTACACAGCAGCAGCTGTTATAGTGGTACCACACACAAGGAGTTGCTATTCAGTTAGTGAAATCACAGATATTGCTGCATTAAGCATGTCGTTATGCCACTGAAGGAACTACTTATGTCCTTTTGTGTTAACTGTATATTCAGTCAGTGCATTACACGGATGACCCTCACTGATTCGACACTTGTATATATTCTCTGACTAGGGAGCGTAACAGGACCAATTCGGGAAATAGCTGTGAAATTATAGCTGTTAAATCATGAACATTTTGTTTTGATGGAAAATCCGGAGATTGTACACTTAAATCCGGAGATCCGGAAAGCGACGAAACAAAACGGAGAATCCGGATTTTATCCGGAGAATACGCAGGCCTGCAACGTATGCAAATTATGAGTGTCAATGTTCTACACTTGCATTTCCCCGTGCCTTTCCTTTGGGATCAACGAGCAATATAGACGTCTTTGAAGTAGAATGCCGCTTAAGCCGGTACTAGGGGCTTGAGAGACGTTGCGTCTAAACACTACCACTCACGAACAGACTCAATAAAACCGAGGCTGCTACATTATTTCTGGATGTGTCGGTTGCTTCCAAATGATCTCACTTATCAGTATTTATTTTACTTAAATTACAACAGTTATATTTTGAAAATACTGTTTTACAAACATACCTTAAAGGATGATTTGTTGTTATCTTTGAAGTGATATTACATGTCTATTTTTGTTACAGAAGAAATTACTACGCAGATTGTCTGGATTAAAGCTTTGATTAATATTTGTTAAGGTAATGTGCCCAATACCGTCAATAGTATTGCTTTGAAACTCGCATTTAAATTTTGTATCGACTTAAGGAAGATTAATAGATTTGCGTCGTTTGCCAAGTTCGCGAGGAAACACTCTTAATCTTGTAAAAATGCATATCTAAAGATGTGTACAGTTATTTGTCCTAACATTATTTTAAAAATAAAATCTGAGATCCATTTATTAGACTTTGTTCTGGTCGAGTTTTAAATATGCATGTAGATTATAGGAATCACTACGCTCAAGTTGATGCTAGGAATTAAGAATTAATACCGAATTACCATGCATATCTCAAATAGATTAAATGTATCACTATGCAAATATCAAGTAGATTATAGGAATGATGTTTTTTTAATTGAACCACATATCACACATTTCCGAGATTAGTTTTTCACATATACAATTTCAGCTTCTATTTCATATTTCTTGCAGAACGGGTAAACCCGGAAGCATGTTGTGAGTCTCCTCATCAATCTCCTCTTTCGAATTTTCGTAAATAGTTATCAAATCAGCGAGAGACGGTCTCCTTCCTTCACGAAGGAAAGATGCAATCGGCTCTGCTCTTTGTTCTTTTCTTTTACGATGTTCATCTTTCATTTTGTCACTTGTGTCTGTTTTGCTTTTATTCATCAGTGAAGACGGCATTGACCGCGGAGACAGAGTGTGCTTTGTTTTCCCGTTCTCATTTACGACGGACATATTTTTCAAACTCTCTGATCTTAAGTCGGAAGAGCTACGTCGATTCGCGGTAGAAGTGCCTAATATATCAATTTCAACAGAGTCGGCCTTTGAACTTCGTCTGTTTTTAAACTCTGGAGACGATGAGATGTCTCTCTCCAAACTGACGTCTGCCAGCGAGCCTCGGCGTTTTCTCGGCTCTTGATTTGACGTTGGTGACGAAGGAAACGATTCATGCATGTATCTGTCAATTACAATAATACGCATTTTGTATATGTTGATAAACAAGATTAGCATAAAGAAAATAATTCAGATATTGATTCAGATGATGGAAATGAAAATGACGCTACAGAGTATTACACTGATGATGACCACAGATGCACGTCTGCGAATGAGCTTCGAGGTCTTTTATTCTGTCGGCGAAGTGAAAATTCATTCATATACACGACTGTAAGATAATTTAAATATTATTCACGGTGTAACAGATAATTACAATGGCGATTATGTTGATGATGTTGATACGGTTAAAAATGTTAAAGAGGGGAAGAAAAATAGAAGATAATGACTATGATGCAATTGGCATGTATTATGATTCAGTTGTTTGAATGGTGTTTTACGTCACAGGTGGTATTATGAAGCTGACAAATTACAAATAAAAGAGTATGGTTAACATTTGATCAAAACATACTATAAACTACATAGGTTAGATATAGTAAACGTTCAAATAGCGAACCAGTGCCATAAAACCTCGTAAATACGGTATGGTTTAATCGCTCCAAGTAACGGTAAGTAGCGGGTGGTAATAATTCTTCAACATTTATGGTTACAGACAAAGTTATAAATGGTACAACTCATAATTTGTTTGACCAAGTACCTGTCGAATTGCTGATACACTTGTTCTATTTCTCTGTTTGAATCTGGCGAGTCACGTGCAAAATGTGGAGCCGCTTGAATTCTGGGTAAAGTTATTGTCTGATTTTGCATATATTGTTGCTCTGAGAGTTGTTGCTGCTGATCCCTCAGGTTATTGTTCTCCTGTATTAGATCAGATATTTTACTGTCCTTCCACTCTAGTTTTTTCTTGATGTGTTCGACTTCTTCTCTGTTAAAATGGAAATTAATAGTGACAACATTAACTTTGAAATAACACGCATTTGGTCAATTTGCGATTTGACAAGTATTATAAAGGACAAGTATTATAAAGGAAGAAAATGTCGTCTGAACATAACTTTTTTATGGTATTACAACGTTTGTTCTTGAAAGTTACGATATCATATTGACGTGTTTTCATATTATGCCATTAAATATTTATAAGTACTTACCTTTTGTTTGAGCAACAACTTGCACTGAGTGAACAGAAAATGCACACACTGATAAAACAATGTCTGAGTAATAATTGTTTTCACCATGGTAAAGCCAGGCTTTATAACTGTGTTTACAGCTTTAGACAGAGTTTAAATTATGTAAATGTTGATCTTATATCTTTAAATGTCCTGTCCTACTATTTTCTGTTTTAAATACTTGTTTGCGGAACACTGCTGTTGCCAAATAGAGTGTTAACTCGATTGTCAGGTCTTACCTCAGCAAGGCAACTTGCGACTTCAACAGCTTCATGTCGATTATCGGTCGGATTTTCATTTTTGCTGTGAACTTCTGACCCCGCGCCATGCTTAGCAAATCATCCAGTTCCTTCGATAATGCCACTGTTCCCTTTTCCTGCTTTTCCATATATTTTCGCACAACGTCTGATACCGTCTGCTCTTTCTGGCGGGAAGACACTTTGAGCATGCTCAGTACGACTTCCTTCTCGTTGACGCTGGTTGACGTGTTCTCCAAGTTGGTTCTCGTTATTTGTATCAACTTCTTTACATTTCTCTCAAGCATCGACATTTTTACATTATCCGGATCCTCTTCAATATCATTCAACTCGTCTGGTTCAAAAAAACCTCGGATATAAACGTTGATAACTCGTACGCGCTCGTTCATTGAGTCGAATCGACATCGAAGCTGCATAATGGAACTGGAGTTGGCTGCGTTGAAGCGCGTCTGCTTGTTAAGTTCTTCCTTAAAATTACGTTTCATATCGTTTATGTCTTTCTGCATTTCAAATATCTCCGCATCTCTTTTGTTGATTTCTTCTGTCAGTTGAATTAATTCGTTCTTCAAATGTATGATCTAAAATGTTGACATAATCGAATGAAAGCAAACACGGAACAATTTAACTTTTATGGTTAGGTATTAAAAATTGTAAATAATGTGCACATGGTTTTGTAAGATTTGAGTAGACCCTCAATATATAGTTACGTTAATATTCTGTGTCAAGAATGAATATTTATTGTAAAATAAAAAGGGTGGTGTGTGTGTGAGGTGGTGGGGATATTTTATAACAAGAAAGCATTTGTTGTATCAAAATAACGTTCTAGATATAAAAACATTATTGAAAAAATAATAGAACGGCACCCCATTCAGCCCAATATTACAAAAATTAAACAGAGCTATATGTGTGATGTGATAAAATGCCCAATTTAATATCATTCTAACTGTTTTCCCAAGTAAAGCTATAAAATACAAACCTTTTTAGATTTGACTTCCAGTCGAATTCTAAAATCCTTTTCGTTTTCAAAACCAATTTTTTTCGCTTCAAGTAACTCACTCCTTTCCGGTCCTGATTTTACCCAATCATTTATAAGCGCTTTCTCCCTGACCTTTAATAAATAAAAACACATATTTAAATTATAAGTCTATAAAAAGAAAACAGTATTAAAATAAAATTGATATTACAAATATTACATTTTAAACTAAAAAATCATAACCAGGAGCACTTCGTTACATAAAGAATAGATACTTTTTATTCTATTTCTGTCTTACTGCCAGTCAAAATATACCAGTCTTTTGTAGAAGTAAAACTATATTTCAGATGTTTCTACACGCATTTGTGTGTAATCTTATAGGTTAATGTGTTACCCAAATCATGAGGGAGTATGCCGATTTTGTTCATCTATCAAATAGTTAGCCTACCTTTGTTTCTAGATGGCGCAGCAATTTGGATTTTGCGTCGTCACTGACATGATTGAACACATTGGGATACTTTCCAAATATATCCTCGGCTCTCAGAATCTTAGCATCAATATCTAAAATGAAACAACAAATGGATGAAAATGGTAAAATTATAAAATAAACATTAGAAGAGACAGTCGAATAAAGAGCGGATTATATACGAAGATGGAAAGGATACCATTTATGTTTGAGATAGCTGCGTAATACATATTGACATGGATGTAATGGCTATTATATGACATTTCGATAAAGAGGCACCTTACCTGTAATAATAATCGATTCAAATCTATATTGTTAGTTACCATGTTGAATCATGTTGACAAACCTGTCCATTAAATTGTTTCAAGTGTCATAACTCTAACACGCAACACAAGTTGAATAATAGTTCGTCTCCAAAGAACACTGTGTCGAATAATGAGCAGAGCATGTATTCCAAAAAAGTTATTTTGAAAGCAACGAAAGATGACGATTATATTGTTTTCTTTTGCTTTTGTTATACACTCTATCGGGTTGAAACCGTTAATAACTTAATCCTTTAAACTACAAAATGGCATTTATATATTTTGACGTTGAAAAAAAAGGTTCTACGTCTTAAGCATTGTCACAGTAGGAAGCATGGATTTCGTATAATTCCAATTTTACTTCTTTCAATACATGAATTTGATCGGTCACCAGATTTTTAGGGAATGTGGATAATTTCTTACATGTACATAACACTACAATCGATCTTGGAGACATTTTAATTAAACATAAAAACAAAATAAAATAAACACAAAATAAAAATACTTGCACTTTTAATGGCGTTAAGTATATTTGTTTCACGGAATAATACAACCTTAAAATATTGAGAATATGACCAGCTTTTGAGAATCAGACAAAAAACAAAAGTTTACGTTGAAATACTTATTTGTTCTTGAAGACTGAATAAGTATATAATCATGTGTTTTGTATGATAATTCGGAAGGTACCTCCAGCAATAATCGATCGTATAATTATTGTTTTTAAATATAAAACATTTGCGATATACCGAGTCGACTAGGATTGATTAGCCTTAGTAAAGGTATTGCTCTCGCTCTCGCTCTCTCGCTCTCTCGCTCTCTCTCTCTCTTTTACGTGTTTGATACATCGTTATTCATTTAAATTATTTATAACTTAGGTAAGTGGTTTATGTTTATTGGCGGAATATGAAAATAACACTTTGCTTTTGGAAGAAAATAAGTTTTGTCATTATAACCTTCTCCATATAGATGGTCTGCTAGAAAGAGATGACCAGACAGGTATAGCACATGGCGGAACCTCCGGTACGCGTCACAACCTCGCAGCTTCAGCGTCTCCAACAGTTTATTGTTCCTTTCTTCCTGTGTTTTGCGAACCTGAAAATTGAAATACATGCTGGTAGTGCGATGACACTCAAACGTGTCATACTTTCTATTCTCATACTCATTTCATACTTTCTGTATATACTTCAACACCCTCTAACGAGGATACTGTGAAGATAGTGAGAATAGAAGTAAAAGTTTGATATGCGGGACAGTTTGGGAGCATGTTATAGTGTTAGTTTACAGAGTAGTGGGTAGTAAAAGCAGGATAAAACAGTGTTTATGTATGGCACAGCATGATGGACAGACTTCTCTGATACCGTTAACTGATTCAGGGTTGGTGCCACCTATATTTGCTGGCAGATATTCCACTGGACAACTGTTTATGGGTGAAATGAATATGTGTAGCACTTAGTTGTGGTAGGGAGAGGGCGTGGCTATGCTGAGGGGGCGTGGCTATTTGGTAGGGAGAGGGCGTGGCTATGATGAGGCGATCGTAAGAAATGAAAAAGTAGCTACTAGTCCGTGAACTGCTTCATATATGAGTTAGTCTGTCATCATCCGTCTTCTGGTCCGCGGTATGCCATTTATAGTATGGGTGGGGACGGGATGGGGTTGTGGGGCTTCAGGTTGTGGATGCATACTAGGGATGAGTTGTAACCAGCGTCTTGTTTGTTGCCTCGCGAATACCTTGATGTTTAATGTGGACATTTATTTTAATAAAACCAAGATTTTCTTGGGATTATAGGATGATGGTTTGACCATGAAGTTTGTAGTAACTGTATGTTTCTTTGACCAGGCATTTACTGGTAAAAAACATATTTCATTGTTGCTCCCAATTCTGTAGGATGTTGAGGTCATACCAGCAGTCAATGTTATAATACACAAGTATAACATGTACAGTTACATGTAAAAAGGTAAAAATGTAACATATAAAAATGCAATAAATTGAGAGTGTTTCATTCAATTAAACAGTATAAAGTACAAGTTTATCATGCACTTACATATTATTCATTACACGTGTATCACACAATTGCATATTATTTATTACACATGTATCATACAATTACATATAACGCATTACACGCGAACCACACAATTACATGTAAAACGTTAGGAGTGTATATAATACAATTACATACTCGACATTACAAGAGCATCATACAATTACATATAATATATTACTAGTGTATCATAAAGTTACGTACAAATACAGTACACGTGTAGCATGTAATTACGTATACTATATTACAAGTGTATCATTATTATTTTATTATTATTTTAACTATTAACCCATCCCACGTGTTTTTAATACTGTGTCAAAAGAAACGTAAAAATGTTAGGATTACACTGTATACACTGTTTTCCTCCTACGTCAGCCGTGGCGTTAAATACACTAACAATGCAATTATGCTGTCATTTTATATTTATTATACCTCACTGTAAACACTCCATGTAAAATCCCCATACCCTGCCGGGTTGATATTTCGCGCTATCACCCTCAACGCGTCATAGCGGGTGATAGCGCAAAGTATCATCGCGCTGGCTTTTTGAAAAGCTCAGTTCTAAAAATAGATTTTTTTCAACAACAACAACAAATGTTTTCTTCATTATCGAGTATATTAGTATATTAGGAGTATTTGTTCGGTATAATAAAATAACTATCACATCCTCTCGATGGTGTCAGTGGATATTATGAACCCGAGAATTATCACATCCTCTCGAGGGTGCCAGTAGATATTAATATCAACCCTCGAATTACATTCTCCGGTTCATAATATCCACTGGCACCCTCGACAGGATGTGATATTTACATAATATTCGTCTATGAAAGATAAACAACTTATCAAATGGTTTTATTATTTTTAACTCAGACGCCTACCCAGTGGTTTGAGGTGGGGTGGGGTAGGGGGAAGTAGAAGGTAAGTATTTAATAGAGCATTAGTTTTGCACGTGTACGGGGAGATAATGCACGAGCGTTAGCGAGTGCATTATCGTCCGTACACGTGCAACACTCATGCTCTATTGTATTTATACCACAATAACTAACATATGCTGTGTATATCATCGGGTATTACACGATGCATAGTGTGTATTTAGGCTATTGTGGTATAATATGAATTTGTAATTATGTCTCAAATGCAATGTTGTTGTTTTTTCTCAAATTAAATGTTATAATGATGGGCTTGCACAGTATGTTTTGCTCCAGGGTCACCTGTGGTTGGGGTCAAAAGTTAAAATACAGAATACCCTAAATTTAAATTTATTAATTTACAGTGTCATACATACAGATTAACATACATAATACTATTTGTATTCTGATTATCAAAGAACAACACAAACAATTGGAAACGGGTTCGGGGGTAGCATGGGCTTTAACATGTTGACTTGTGTGAAAAACGTGTTGGGATTTGCGATGGCTCGCCGTCAAATTGGTGCTAGTATTAGTATTGCTACTGCTACTGCTTGCTACTGCTACTGCTGGTGCTGCTGCTGTTGATGCTGCTGCTGTTACTATTACCTACTACCTACTACTACTACTACTACTACTACTACTACTACTATTTATAAGCGCGAGCAGTGATAATAAACTACAAACAACTGTACCTGAATGTCTCTGATCATCGTCTCGGGAAGAACACTTTCCGTTCGCAAAAGCTGGTAAAATTCATCCGTCAGAATTATATTCCCTACCAACAAACTACGATTTCTTTCAATGATGTCCTTCTGTTTTCCATCCATAGTTTCGTATAACCACCGACCAACTGATTGATTAATAGGCAGTGATGAACGCGGAATAATGTTTTATTACCAAATGTTTCAGAAAAGACACTATAAAGTTTTATCGATTTCGGGTCATCTTCAATCCATAAACTTGTCATAAAGCCCATAAACAAACACTTGAAAATACTTTTAACTCAAAACGTTTGTCCTATTCAACCTCTTTTAACTAAAACATTGTAATTTCAGGTTGTCATATTTGAAGAGCTTTGCCATGATTATGATGAATTTCTTAGATTAAATTCAAACAACACTATGATTAACATAATTTATATGTTTTTCAAATTGCTATTAAATTATATAGAACAAAAAAAATCTTAAGTCTTGCTGATTCTCTATTACAACAAGACTTGTTTTCTAGTGATTATAAACACAACTTCTAAAACCATGTACTAATTTCCAATTGAAATAATCTTAAATTGCATTATATTATATAAAATGTTAACACATTCATCGCTATAAACTGTCTATTATTTGGTGATGCAAATGTGTACATACACACTGCAATGACCAATCTCATATTTGGACATCCTTTAATAAGCACGCACTAGTGATATGAGGCCCTCTACATATCAGTCAGTGGAAGTTTTATGACCACTTTATGACTTTTAAAGTGTCTTTCGTCATAACGTTTAAGGTTTAATTTTGAATACTTAAACGTAAAAACAGTTCACCGTTAAACTTTCTGTGACCTAAGATCGCAATTACCGGCGTTGGTTATCCTTTAAGTGACGGTTATTTAATAAATATTCTGTACTCCTAATTCAAACACTTTGGCACTGTGCTTTGATATTCAAGATGGCAGTCAGTTTAAGTTTGGGCGTTTGATCTCGATGCGAACATGATAGTTTGCTTATTTGGAGAAATTTCCATTTATTTGTGTAGCAAGTTTGAGCGTTTGATCTCGATGCGAACATGATAGTTTGCTTATTTGGAGAACTACGGACAGGGAATTTCCATTTATTTGTGTTTGAATTAAAGTTTGTGACAATAATACACTAGGATAAAGAGAGTGGAATAAACAAATGGCCATATGACATAAACTCTCGCCCACCTTGCGACGGGAGGTGTTATTAGCTGTCGTAATGTATGGACAAACACGCGAAACACGCTACAAATATGTGCACTGACAAGATTAAACCCATATTTGCTGTGTCCTACATTTGATTATGCTGAATTTTGAATTACAATAAATAGAATAAAACAGCAACATTTGTATCCGTCACTGACTTTTTAAAAAAAATGGTTCGATTGTGATTTTTCAAAACCCATCTTATATAATTACTCCTAATTGTTGGGGTTTAAATTAAATGGACTAGAGGCGATCTAGAAGATGGATTAGTGTCCATTAAATAACAAATGAAAACGTTCATAATGTGCTTCAATTTCATTTGAAATGTACATATGCATTAAATTAAGCCGCGTGTTACCTTCCGATAAATTCTTGTTTATGGAAAATGCTTGGTTGTAAATGTAAGAATTCGGCGGCGTTTTGTTGCTAAATCATACATATTAAATTAAATGGTGATTATATTGCTAACAGTTGCTCATATAATTCAAATAAAGTATTATTCTATCACAAAACAAGAATTTATAAGAGCTTTAAAGCGTCAAATGAATTACTGTTAATGATTTATACAACAGAACTAGCCGAGTCGTCAAGTTTTCCAGACCAAGCGATTTCATTAACAATAATCGTACGGATATTTGGTCCTAGTTTAGTAGTATATTGAAAGTCCTCCCATTCTGCCTCTCATATATAAGGATTGGAAATATAGAAAATCAAAATTTCTATAAGATGAGAGAAACCAGATAGGAGGTGGGTTGGCGGGTTAATAAATCTAACAGTTAATAAATCTAATATAACTGTATACACAATTCCATACATTTATCCACAACTTTTACAAGTGTGCCCCCTTATTTCCTGACAGCCTATAAAAGATTGAATGTCAAGCTACCTCTACCAAATATATAAAAACATATGTGGAGGCATCCTGTGGGGACTTCCAACAGTGCACATTAAATATGAAACTCATTATGATAGTTGTATTCGTGTATGGATTGACACCCATAATGCTGCCTAATCGCCTCCAGTCCCTTTAAAATAACAATTTTAAAACGCTTTCTCATTGTATTAAAGTAAACTAATAATAATAATCACATATGCCAACTCAAAACATTCCAATAACCATGAAGTCCGAAAGACTCGATTACTGTTTATGGAACCAGTTTTATGATGCAATAAAACGTTCATCGGTTATCAATGTTATGTCTGCTGATGGCTGTCTAACACGCAACAATAACATAAATTGCCACTCCCTGCACACAAATATCATTAAATAACCTCACTTAAACACAACCGTCTGCTTAAATAAAACATAAATATCTCTAAAAGTAAGAATTACCGTCCAGCAATAATAATATTATTTACAAATCATATGACTATTTAAAGATATGATTGGATATTACGTGTGCTCAATAATTATTGAATTTATTAAACGAGTTGGCAAAGATGATATGACGGGACTGCTTTCCAAGCAAATATATCATTCTTCTTTTACGAATTTATAAGCACGAATGGGATATTCTAAATGTGTAAACGATTGATTGATTACGTCACTGATTTACGCCTCTCTGGTTTACATAATACAGACTGTGTGTAACACCGCTAAATGTAACACTTCCGCTAAAGGTAACAGCCGCCGCTAAAGGTAATAATGTCAACTCTAAAGGTAACAACCTCCGCTAAAGGTAACACTCACCTCTTCCGCTAAAGGTAACAAGGCTAACGCTAAAGGTAACAACTTTTTTAAACATCTACAGTTTCAATTAAAATTTGAGTAAACGGGTTCTTTTTAGTTACTGTGGCACCTGTGGACTAAACGCTGTTACCAATAGCGGTATAGGTAATTGTTACCGTTATCGGAGGTTGTTACCTTTAGCGTTGAAAGTGTTACCTTTAGTGGCGGTTGTTACCTTTAGCGTTGAAAGTGTTACCTTTAGTGGCGGTTGTTACCTTTAGCGGAATTGTTACCTTTAGTGTTGTTACACTGTTGCTTCATCCCCTCCAGATTGTCAATATATGTGATAAATATGCTGTATAGTATCTTTACTTAAGTTAACGAACATTACACAAATGAAACATAGAGCAAATACAATACAACATGAAATTACATAATAATAGCAACAACATATCGATATTATCATATACATGTATCTTATATTGAATAAACTTGACGATTGGTTATAACGATCGTTTAAATGAATATTTAAAGTCAATGACCTATTTTAAGGACTATCGGTCAGCCATCTTTGATCCAAATAATCCAAAATCGATGAGATACGGTCAAGTGAATTTTTCAACGATGTGCGCATTTTAGGCATGAGCAGTGTCAACCATATAGTACATGACAGTAATTCAACACTATTTATGTGAACATAATATTAGAAAGAATACTTATATGGCAGAAATTGTGCGCTTTATATTCGAAAAGTTTGGTACAGTTATACTCAAAGTTGTTTTGTTTTTTATGTGAAATAAACTGGTCCATAAAATAGTCCATTTATCCAGCGAGTGCAGACGAGACATCATTTCTGAATAAAATAAGCCATGTTATCACATCATCCAAAATTCGAAGTACACCATTGTTAAAAATGAAGATTTTCTTTATACGCCATGTGCCTTTAACACACACACATGATACACGTGAAAAGCATGCACGTGAATTGTAAATTGAAACCATGCGGTATGGTGAAACATTCGGATAAACAGGTCATTTGATCGTATTTATATGTTATTATTTAATTTATGCTGTTTTTATTCGAATATAATAATAAATTACTCTTGTTTCGCCATGTTTCTATTCATAACAGTCACTCAGTTGTGTTTAATACATCCAAAAATATAGTTGCCATTTATAATAGTTTGACAATTAAAACCCGTCAGTGCCACCATACTACAGCATTGAGATTATTTTGAAAGTACATGCCATTGAAAGAATAGCTTCTTTTTTTTAACAACGGTGTACTTTGAATTTTGGATGATGTGATAACATGGCTTATTTTATTCAGAAATGATGTCTCGTCTGCACTCGCTGGATAAATGGACTATTTTATGGACCAGTTTTTTTCACATAAAAAACAAAACAACTTTGAGTAAAACTGTACCAAACTTTTCGAATATAAAGTGCACAATTTCTGCCATATAAGTATTCTTTCAAATATTATGTTCACATCAATAGTGTTGAATTACTGTCATGTACTATATGGTTGACATTGCTCGTGCCTAAAATGCGTACATCGTTGAAAAATTCACTTGACCATATCTCATCGATTTTGGATTATTTGGATCAAAGATGGCTGACCGATAGCCCTTAAGCATATACACAACAACAAAACAATGGGTATCCAATTTCCCCGGGAAAAGTACTTACATGTAACGCACCCGTACAAAACGTGGTGTTCACACCTTAATCGCATTTCTTCCATGATGTGAAGCATGTTCACCCATAGTTCCGTCACGTGGCGTAGATGTCAACTGTAACAACGTTCAATGCTGAACTAGTTCACTCACAGTGAACCTCTTCCATGATGTGACGCACGTTCACTTACAGTGATCTTCTTCCATGATGTGACGCATGTTCACTTACAGTGATCTTCTTCCATGATGTGACGCACGTTCACTTACATTGATCTTCTTCCATGATGTGACGCACGTTCACTTACAGTGATCTTCTTCCATGATGTGACGCATGTTCACTTACATTGATCTTCTTCCATGATGTGACGCACGTTCACTTACATTGATCTTCTTCCATGATGTGACGCATGCTCACTTACAGTGATCTTCTTCCATGATGTGACGCACGTTCACTTACATTGATCTTCTTCCATGATGTGACGCACGCTCACTTACAGTGATCTTCTTCCATGATGTGACGCACGTTCACTTACAGTGATCTTCTTCCATGATGTGACGCATGTTCACTTACATTGATCTTCTTCCATGATGTGACGCATGCTCACTTACAGTGATCTTCTTCCATGATGTGACGCATGCTCACTTACAGTGATCTTCCTCTATGATGTGACGCATGCTCACTTACAGTGATCTTCTTCCATGATGTGACGCATGTTCACTTACAGTGATCTTCTTCCATGATGTGACGCATGCTCACTTACAGTGATCTTCTTCCATGATGTGACGCATGCTCACTTACAGTGATCTTCCTCTATGATGTGACGCATGCTCACTTACAGTGATCTTCTTCCATGATGTGACGCATGTTCACTTACATTGATCTTCTTCCATGATGTGACGCACGTTCACTTACATTGATCTTCTTCCATGATGTGACGCACGTTCACTTACAGTGATCTTCTTCCATGATGTGACGCACGTTCACTTACATTGATCTTCTTCCATGATGTGACGCATGCTCACTTACAGTGATCTTCTTCCATGATGTGACGCACGTTCACTGACAGTGATCTTCTTCCATGATGTGACGCATGTTCACTTACATTGATCTTCTTCCATGATGTGACGCATGCTCACTTACAGTGATCTTCTTCCATGATGTGACGCATGTTCACTTACAGTGATCTTCTTCCATGATGTGACGCATGCTCACTTACAGTGATCTTTCTCTATGATGTGACGCATGCTCACTTACAGTGATCTTCTTCCATGATGTGACGCACGTTCACTTACAGTGATCTTCTTCCATGATGTGACGCATGCTCACTTACAGTGATCTTCTTCCATGATGTGACGCATGCTCACTTACAGTGATCTTCCTCTATGATGTGATGCATGCTGATTCGCAGTGATCTTATTCCATGTTGTGGCGCATGTTCACTCAGAGTGGTTTTCTTCTATGAAATGAAGAAATGACGCATGTTCACTCGGAGTGATTTTTGTCCATGATGTGACGCATGTTGATCTTCTTCCATGACGCGACGCACGTTCATTCGTAGTGATCTTCTTCCAGGATGTGACGCATATTCTCTCGCAGTGATTTTCTTCTATGAAATGACGCATGTTCTCTCGCAGTGATCTTCTATGAAATGACGCATGTTCTCTCGCAGTGATCTTCTATGAAATGACGCATAGTCTCTCGCAGTCATCTTCTATGATGTGATGCATGTTCACTCGCAGTGTTCTACTTCCATGAAGTGACACATGTTCATTCGCGCAGTTGAACTAGTAGTTTAGTGATGTAAGGGAAACAACTGTGCAAAATTCCACATTGTAACATGGTACTTGAGTAGAATTACACTGTAAAAAGTATAAGGTAACTTTACACTAAAAATGGTACAGCTGCCACCATTTTGAGCGTAATGTTTTTCACAAAAACACGGAGCTTGGTAACTCCTTGATTTTTTTTATGTCAAACTGGAGTGGTTTAGTGGTGTAGTGGTTACAGCGTCTGCCTTGCATTCGGGAGACCGCGGTTTCTAGTCCCCTGCTCGCGTCATACCAAAGACTTTAAAACTGATACTTGCCACGTGTAACCTTTGCTTTAGGAGCAACAAATGCGTAGTGGTTGGCCCAGTCTCAAAGAAAAGTGACTGGGTGAGGTATCATGTACTACGGTTAGGTATTCCAGTGTGGCAGCGCTATATCTTCTACAAGTAGACATTGGATAGATTCACATGGCACTAAACACACACAGTCATGAGTACGGACTCAGTTGTGCCTATACCGGTAGGTGTCAGTGGAGGAGGGACTACAAACCTTTAAATCACACACAAACACACACGCTATCATAACTGTAGATGCAGTTTAACAGTCATCTCCGTTGGGACTCCCTGTTTACATGGTTTAATTACACCGGAATGAGGTCAATTTCATTAAAATCCGCTTCTAATCACGCTTCGATACTCGTGATAGAGATTATGTTGCCAACGTGTAAGATATGTTACAAGAAAAGTGTGATACAAAACATACTTAAAAGATAATATCGTTAACTGCTCCTTAATTAAAAGGAATTTACGTCAGGCATTTCTTTTAGAATTCAAATACATACATTATTTCTGTATTAAATTGATAGTGACGGGTGAGTGAGGATGGTTGAGGATAGGCAGAGAATAAATTAACAATGAACCAGTAACCGAAATTTCATTCAACATATAAATAAAATACCCGAAGAAGGTGTTTCCTAACTATGGTTACGCGCCAGAGATAACTATATTAAACTTGACGATGAAAAAAATAACTATTTTAATAATTGCGTTCAGCAAGCGTCATGTGTGTAAATATCGCCTTGGTAATCTATTTATAACATAGAACTAAAAGTATTAATATTTCCTGTCTGCTAAGTATATCTCTGAACCATTGCGACCGTTTTAAATTGCTCATTGTATTTTCTAAACTAATTTAGTCCCAAGTCCCGTTCTTATAACCTCATATCGGACATTTTAAAGGAATACATGGCAATCTTGAGATATTTTCCAACCATCAAAAATGATCACCCCGATTTATTACTCCAGTATCACTTCGACTTTAAATCTGATTATTAGTACTATCATATAACTAAATACAAATGGAGCTTTCGTTTCATACACTGGCACCAGAGTCATGAACACTCAAAACATCCGGTTGTTGTTGTTGTTGTTGTAACTGTTACACGCAGCGATCTGATTGGATGATTTTTATTCTATTCTATTTAATGGGATATTTCAATTCAAATCATCCAATCAAATCATTGCGTGTAACAGTTACAACAACAACCGGATGTTTTCAGTGAGGCAGATTTACTTGTTACAGGGAAAACCCGAAAAGTCACGAATTATGTGTTGACAAGGTAGTCTCTGAACTTTATGAATAGGTAAGCTTAAATACCTTTTGTAGCATTATTGAACGCCGCCAGTGTTTGCCCAGAGCTTTGTCCGTGGTAAAAAATACGAGCGTTAAAAGTGGGTCACCCTGCTACCCGTTAAACACCATGTGAATGATAGCATATAATGCGTTGGAGAACATTTCAGAAATCGTTTTATTTTGTTGATTTCCTAATAGGTATTCATCATATGGATAGTAATAGTGTGTTATAACAGACTGATATGTGTTCATGACTCTGGTGCCAATGGTTTCATCGTTATTTTACATTAACTTTGAATATATTATTGGTGCAATATAATCAACAATTAGTATGCAAGTACATTTTGCTTTGAACTATTCAAAAAAAAAAAAGATGCAAAAATGTAGAAAACTAACGGGACGCCGCGAGTTTTAAAAACATCAAGATTGCCATGTGTCTCTTTTATCATCTACAGGTGCCAATTTTATGACAACATGTTTAAAGACCCTATTCCGCTATCAACAGTTTCTAAACCTACTGACGACGAGGTATATAACTACTTATATAACTTACATACTTTGAGAATCCAATTTTTATCGACACAGTTTAAACGGCTTTAACCAGCCAAAACAGGAGCTTTGAATTAAGACTTACCAACTCATAATTCATATTATGCATATTCAATCACGGGTATTTTAAGAACCCATTAATAAACCTATACTTTTAAAGGGACAATGTCCGTAGCTTTTAGCTTATAAAACACAAAACAATTACGTTGACAAACATAACACACCAACCGTTATTGAATACTTACTAAATAAAACCCATGATTGTTTGCCGGATTTCAAAATGAGGTACAAAGCTTCGTGGGATTGAACTCGTAACCCACACTAAAATTGCAAACGCGGGTAATAATAATCAAGTTTAATTTGGTTTATTAATATTTTATTGCAGATATGTTACAATACACCAATTCAACATCACAATATTCATAGCAATAATCTAACGTCGCTATAGTAGACCTCGCTCCTGAGCTAAACTCCTAACTGAGCTAAACCGGCCAGATGTATTATTTAAGACATACTATAGACAAAACCAAACCTAATGTGCGCTAGTGGATGTCACGTGATCAGCAGAAAATGTAAGTATATAACTGAACACCTGGGTAGAGTGTGATTTTTGCCGTTATGTTTTGCCTTGACAAGGGATTGAACCAAGTATTTGACCTCCTGGCTAAATGAATCCTGAATCAGTTGAGATATATTTTCAGATCTTCAGGCTTAAACCATAGATTTATATACACATATAAATCCATGCTTAAACGTATAATGCGGCATCGGAGCTCCAGATGCCATGGCAACGACATACCAGAAATATCAGAGTCAGAGATTGTAAGTTTGTTCTTTTTCAGATCGGCTAAGAATATCGAAGAAGAGAGATCACGTTTACATGAAACTGAGGACGAATTACATTTTCTATTGATTTGCCCTACGCATAACGTTATAAGAACCAAGTATTTCATGAACAACTTACAGACAATTCGTATACGTGTCTTGCGAATAATGAGAAACTGTGTTACCTCTTAAAAGCATGTACACCTTAAAAGACGAGATATGCTGTTTAAATAGAAGATTTGTGTTCTATATAAATATATTTATATTTGTATATACGGTTATTTATAAATGTAAAATAAATAAGAAACATATGCTGTCGTGATGGTTTACATATATATTGATACGCACCAAAAAATTGTCAGAATTATAATTTGTTTGAACTGGAACTTGATAGTTTGATATATATTTTGTAATGGTGTAATGGTGACTTATAGGCCCTGTCACAGGATGACCTTAGTGGTTGGGCTAACTCAGGAAAGAATCAATGACGGTGAATGCATTTACATAAGTTTAATGCAACTTTTAAAATATGTTTAATATATATACAATTATCTAAAAAAAAACAAGCGAATACACAAATGAACTATGAAAAGAATGTTCTCATGAACGTTTAAGACGTTCTTAGTATTGTTATAAATACTGAATGTATAAGACACTAAAGTGTTGTTAAAGCTATAACAATGTTGATCTATGATCTAGCGCGATAACTGTGATGCGCGAGAGCTCATGAAGATGATGATGCGCGAATTCAATGGATGATTGTCATCAAATGCCTTCTGTAAGGGTTGATGACGCGATGTATGATAGTTAACCTCCACTGAGATTGTGGGTGATGTTCCTCCAGTGAGGACTGATGACGGGCCCACCTTGTGTCCCGGGGGTTGTCGTTAATAAAACCTGGCCATGCTGCGCAGGTACGGGGACCGTCTCCACCACTCGTAAACGTTAATCGTGGAAGCTTAGCTCCACTCCGGAATATCCAAACCTGGATGCATGGCTTACTCCAACCCTGGATGGCTTATATCCTGGATGGCTTAATTTCCAACCCTGGATGGCTTAGTCCAACCCTGGATGGCTTATATCCTGGATGGCTTAGGCTGTAATTATACGTAATAGATAGAGTCTGGTCTTAGCGAGTTGGCTTATTTAATCACCGAGATGGGCGTAGCCCATCGAGGTGTTTAAATAACCAACGAGCTGAGACAGACTCTATCTTTTTTGTAGCATGGTGTACTTAGTAACACTGTGACGTCATAGTGACCGTACTCTAAATTCCAATATCCGGTAGTTGTAGTACGGTGTAGCCACGCCCCTTTAGTTATCCTAAATTTAGTTAACCATTATTTCCCCCGTTCAGTCCGTGACAAACGTGGCTAAATCTGCAGTATTGAATCTACACGAGAGGCCCCTTATACAATTTTGCCGTTTAAGGAAGATAGACCTATACGTTTACATGCATTAGCACAAAACTAAACTTATGACACGGCCTCTCTGGCGGCCACTTAAAATGTGCACGCTTTTACGTGTTACATAAATAGATCATGAATATTGTGAAATTGTTTCAACTCGAACAATAGATTTGGGTGTAACCGACAACTTACAAGAGCTATGTACGACCAATACGCTCTACCCGTGACATTTTGTGACAGGCCCAGGGGGCCGGGTGTATGATATTCTGAACTATTGTTTAATATATGCTTGTTTGTACTTGCATATACACATGTCACTTTAATAAATGATTTCCTTACTTACTTACATAAAGTTTCTTTAAATGCATGCAAAACATATCACAACTGTGTACACATTTTAACACGTGTCCTAAAGCATATTTGTGGACAGCGATAATATAAATAAACATATACATAAAAATCGATTTTCATTAAAGATAATTTTTTCAACTTATTAGCCAAAACTTAATAGTTAACATTTTGTATGTAACCTTGTACATTTACAATTAACGGTCACAATGTTTCGAAAATAACACGCTTTCTTAAAGTCACATAATTCCGGTTGTTGTTGTTGTTGTTGTTGATGATGATGATGTTGTTGTTGCTGTTGCTGCTGCTGCTGCTGCTGCTGCTGCTGCTGCTGCTGTTGCTGTTGCTGTTGCTGTTGTTGTTGTTTTACAAAAGTTCGTCCCTTTGGATCTTAACCATTTGAACGTGTTCTGTCCTTCCGACAGCTATTGTTATGGAACTGTTTTTCATTATATGGCAGATAGTTGAACTCTTTTAAAATAGATATCTTGGAATATTAATTAGTATTACTCTTGAAAGGATGCGTGACGTTATATTACCTGTCTGCAATCCTGATACATCACGCCATAAACCATGTCAAGATAATAAAAACACTATTGATTTATGCCAATTTAATGTAAAACAAAGGTAGATATTTTGGTATCGATCGTTTTTACTAGTTTATCATTAGTTCCGATACACAGTCGAAACTTCGTTGTCATATTAAATATGCATTGTTTACCGTTTAAGATGGCGACCAGGCAATACCGCATTCGGGTAACTATTTATCACAGACATTAATGTTGTGTTCACTCCTAGTGAGCAAGAACAAGAACAAAAACGTTCTTGAATGCAGGGTTCAAACAAAAACTACTTTTTCGTCTAATTTACAGGTATACTGTAATGCATTTGTCATGAGGAATGTCCTATATAAAAAAAATGGAAACTAACCCTCCAAGTAAGGGCAAAATTGCACTACAAACCCGTATATAAACTCTAGCCAGGTATGCAGGTCACATATATACTAATGTATGTGTGTCGATTAAAAGTATAGGTTTATTGAAGGTTTTTTAAAATAAAAACCGTGATTTAATATGCGTAAAAGGAATTATGAGTTGGTAACTCTTAATTCGACGCTTCAGTTTTTCGGTTTGGCTGGTTAAGGAGGTTTTATATTGTGTCTATAGAGAGTTTGGAATCTCAAAATGTGTCGATTATATATATACCTCGTCGTCAGTAGATTAAGAAACGGTGTACATATGTTGTAAAATGTGGCTGTTGTTGGCGGATAGCTGCTTTAATTACCCGGTATATCATAATTTACAGGACTACAGTTACAAGAACATATATGGTGTCATCAATTCTTACCAGGAACTCTATTAAACGTTCCTTGCTTTACTTTGAATAATGTTACCTTTGACACTAAAACTTTAAAGGAGGTGAAGGCTACCTTTAGTAGAGTAGTATACCTTTAAAGAGACTGGAAGACGATAGGCGTCAATGCACATATCCGATATTCGAATAAAACGCTGTCGGATCAATACGACTAACTCGGATCGTGTGCCAGTATAATTATTTGCTAATTGTGCGATGTTTATGGATACGTAAACGTTTCCAATCGGATTTTTTGAGCGATAGTTAACACTCATAAAACGAATATTGATGTTGGTGTATTTTCAGAGATGTAAGCAACGTTTGAATGCGACAGTCAGTTGTAAACGTGTCCGTGTATTACAGAAAACAGTTTTCTTCTTCTTTTTTTGTATAAGCGACAGTAAACATGTTATAACACATTTGCAGGAGAAATCCTTCCTCTGAATTACAACATATATAGTTTACATGCGTTACAAGTACCTTGTCTTTATAAGTCTTTATTTCCTCTTTTCCAGAGATTACAAATACACATATTAACAATTGTAATGGAGATTACAAATACACATATTAACAATTGTAACGGAGATTACAAATACACATATTAACAATTAGGTACACGTTGAATACAATAGTACATATTAACAATTGTAACAGAGATTACAAATACACATATTAACAATTAGGTACACGTTGAATACAATAGTAAATGCGTGTAATATAATGAGAGCAAAATAATAGTAGTTGAACGAACACAAATATATGAACATGTGTTAACAGTGATACTTGTAGAAAGTATGTCAATCGCTTGAAACACCTTTGCTTGACATGAAAGGTTTGTCCACGAGGCACAATTAATTCAGCTGCCAAAGGCAGCTGACTCTTATAGGTTTAATTCCACTAAATCAGCCGGATGTTCTTGCCTGGTGCATCGAAAGTAGTTCTGTATTAAAGAGTGCTAATCTTTTTTTTCTTTAAAATCTTTTCTTAGTGCAATTTCCTGTTATTTTTTGGCTGTAACTGTATTCTGCTGGACATGTTGTTGATATTTGAAAAGGGAGCTCATCGTGTTTTTGACAGTTTTTGATATACATTTCAGAAGTGAAAGTAGACAGGGTACGAAATTGCAAGGGGTAAAAATAGCTTTGACCTTTGACCCGGTGTTAGTATACAACTGAAGAAATGTTTCTTAGAAGGTATTAAACCCCCTATTTCCTTGTTGATGTTTAATAGCAGACATGTTTATTTGCATGATAAAGTAAGTTTCCCAGAATTCTAACCAGGTTTGAGTTTTTAACAGGGCAATGGAGACTCATTTACGCTATTATAACCTATATGGCTTTATATTTGTCTATGGTTAACAGACTGTGACTCATGTAAGTGGCAATAATCATGCTTTACGACTTGAGTTCTCTACTAACTTGAATTCCTAGAGAACTCGTCTGAAAAACGTGAATGGTATAAACACATATTTTGCAATGTTGAAAGGTTACCATTTCACTTGCTGTAATGACGTTTTCGTAAACCAGTCTACTGAAATGTAGCATGTAATCATTACTATACGTATATTAGCGACGAAACGTTCACAAGCCTCAATAGTGCAGCTGGTCGAGGCGCCGTTTTAGAGCCCAGGAAGGTAGGGTTCAAGCCTGCTGATTTCCCTTCTTTTCTTTTTTTTTTAATTTTCATTGGTTTTCATTATTCCTTTACATTTTTCACTTTGATAACGCAATCTTATAATTACACATGGTAACAGTGAAAAGTTTAATGTTGTAATGTACACTCTAACGCACACGTATCCCTTACATGTGAACAATTGTATTTCTGTGGTGATGTATACTTCTAACACGTCGTGTTACAAGATAATTGTAATCAATATCTAAGGCATGTCAAGGTTTTTGAACAGAAAGAAGCGAGGTCGCCCACATTGATTTAAAATGCTTTTTTTTAGGAAAAGCTGATGGTAAAAATCGGGAAGAATGTAAGAAAAAACGGTCGTGGCGTGTTTATGTCTCCGTGACAACATTTATTTTTTTCAATATTGTTTAACACCCGTGACTTGATATATTATTATGTTAACTTCTTGTCTCTCGGCAGCTATTTTACGCTTGCGTAAAACTTTGCTTGTGTATGATGTAATACAAATAGTTTACGATATTTAGCCGAAAGGACCGAAATGTATCGAAATGTTTAGCGAAACACGCTAAAGACATCCAATGATCGGTATACTATATAGTTACCTTTTTATGGCTCAACTGTTGATATTACTATTGGTGGGTCTACTACTATTTGTCAGATCCTAATACTACTATTGGTAGAGGTCCCGCTGAGGCAACTGTACATACCTTTTTAAATTCGAATTAACAAGAAATGTTTGTAAAACATATATGCCCCCCTTGAACAACCATGACACAAACATTACTGCCAAGTTGTGAGTGCCAGCTGTTTTTGAGTTATGGAAGCCAAGCAATTTTTAGTGAGTCTTCACATATACATAGTGTCAGTGTGTGTGTGTGTGTAGTTCTAAGGTTTATAGTCCCTCCACCAACAAGCTCAATCATAGTGTATCATTGGCAGTTATCCTTATATATATGTAGGTCTTTCACATGGGTTGCTTAATTTGCATATTCTTCATCAAAATAATGTATCCCATATGTCAAAATTATTCAATAGTTTGAGTTTAAAGTGTGAAAATAAATCATAAATGTATTTTTTTTAATTAGAATCAAATTTAATCTTAATACTCATTCAATAAAGGGAGGTAATTTAAAAAATAATTTTAAATTAATATGGTCTTTAGGTTTAAATATAGAAACATCACAACATACTTGTATATTAAAAACAATAGGCCAAAGAGGGCCTGTATCGTTCTACTGGATACACCCGGGGCGGGGTCCAAATTTGACCCCAGATTCACCATTTGAACAAACTTGGTAGAGGATCCAAAAGCTGATATTAAATAAAATTAAACCTTTATCTCTTGTAGTTTTGAAATTCTTCCCTATAACTCTATGTAAAACTAAAATTAAAAAAACAACAAAAAAAACTTTAAACAAAAAAAAAAAATTAAATAAAATAAAAAAATACAAAATTAAACAAAAACAAATCATAAAAAAAAAAAAAAAAATCATAAAAAAAAAAAAAAAAAAAAAAATAAATAAAAAAATAAATAAAACAATAAAAAAATAAAAAAAATTGAACCCATAAGCCAGGATAGTTTTAAAAAATAAATAGCAATTTTTAGTGATTTTTTTTTACAAGTTTTGTTACTATGGCAACCACATTTCTTATGCGAATCTACCTAAAAGGGGAGATATATAACTAAACCATGAGACAAACATTCTTGCCAAGTTTGGCATTTGTAGTGCCAGCTGTTCTTGAGTATCACGAAGACAAGCGATTTTTAGTGATTTTATACAAGTTTTGTTACCATGCCAACCACATTTCTTATGCGAATCTACCCAAAAGGGGAGGTGCACAACTACACCATGACACAAACATTTCTGCCGAGTTTTGGGTTTGTAGTGCCAGCTGTTCTCGAGTTATCGCGAAGACAAGCGATTTTTAGTGATTTTTTAAAACTTTTGTTACCATGCCAACCACATTTCTTATGCGAATCTACCCAAAAGGGGAGGTGCACAACTACACCATGACACACACATTTCTGCCGAGTTTCAAGTTTGTAGTTCAAGCTGTTTTTGAGTTAGCGCAAAGACAGGCGATTTTCAGTGTTTTTTTACATGTTTTGTTACCATGCCAACCACATTTCTTAAGCAAATCTACCCAAAAGGAGAGGTGCACAATTAGACCATGACACAAACATTCCTGCCGAGTTTCGAGTTTGTAGTTTAAGTTGTTTTTGAGTTAGCGCGAAGACAGGCGATTTTCAGTGTTTTTTTACATGTTTTGTTACCATGCCAACCACATTTCTTAGGCGAATCTACCCAAAAGGGGAGGTGCACAGCTACACCATTACACAAACATTCCTGCCAAGTTTCGAGTTTGTAGTGCCAGCCGTTCTTGAGTTATCACAAAGACAAAGTGGACCGACCGACTGACCGACCGACAGACATTTTTTTTATATGTTTTGTTACCCTGGCAACCACATTTCTTACGCGAATCTACCCAAAATGGGAGGTGCACTACTACACCACGACACAAACATTCCTGGCAAGTTTCGAGTTTGTAGTGCCAGCTGTTCTTGAGGTTTCGCAAAGACAAGAAGATTATGGACCGACCGAAGTGGGGTAGGTGCATAATAAGGAAAGTGGATATGTGAACAAACTGTTCGTGTTTTCTTTCTTCCATCCTAAGGTACGTTTTGCTACCTAAACAGGTTTGAAATATTTCTTCTTTTGTTAGAAAACGGATAATTTTGTTGGACTAATATTTCACAGAAACGGCGAATTCGTTCATTTCGTCTAAAAAACGATGCATGCAACGGTTACATGTTTGGGTAAGTCTTTTATTATGCTATTGCAAAGTATGCATCTAAAATACAAGAAATTAGACGTTGCACGTGCTACCCATGAAAGAGCATTTTTTTATTTATTATAGAGACTACAAACAGAGACTTTGATAAGAAAAACAATAAGTAATCAAAAAGATTATACTAAGGGAGTATATCAGGGATAAACCCATACTGATTTGTACATCCCCGCAGCATAAACAATTTGTCTGAAACTGAACATATGTTTGCACAGTGTGTGGGCAGTGTGTGGGCAGTGTACACAATTTCTGTAGAAAGCTTAATTTGCGTTTAGGTTTAATTACACTAAACAGACGGATGTGCTCGCATGGTGTGTGGTGTAGTCGAAAGTAGTTCTGTATTAAAGAATGCTAAGTATAGGATAGAGGCTTTGAAGAGAACTCTTCACCATTAAGGAACCGAAAGGGAGGGAGCGTAGCGACCGACCGCGGTTTCTTAGTGGTGAAGATTTCTCTCATATACTCTATCCAGCTTAGTGTTTACGATAGGTTTTATCGATAGTCTCTATATAGGTCACACTCTAAACCATAAAGAGCGCTGGTAGTAAAATCTTCATGAATAAATGGTGCAAGTATTTGAAATTCTGAGCCATCTGATTGGTTTAAAAGGTAAACACTAATCTTTTTTTTCTTTAAAAACATTTTTTAGTTCAGTTTCCTGTTATTTGTTGGCTGTAACTGTATTCTGGACATGTTGTTGACATTTGTAAATACTGCTCATCATAAATTCAAAAGCGAAAATAGACAAGGTATTTAACAATCTCTCCATTGACTGTCAACGTCTAAGAAAATAGCCTGCGATCACATGATAATTTGTCATATGACCATAGTAAAATATCAAAATGGCGAACAGAACTTCAACACCGTCACACCACCAGATTGACACGTAAACAGTCGAAAGAAACACAACTTATTTTCTACATTTTCATATATAGTAATTAGTAATTTAATCTAAGGTATGTAGTTACGAGCTATGTGATACTGGAAAGTGCTGGTAAGCCAAATGCGCAAAGTACAAACCTTTATTCTACCGCAATATAATTCTGAGCTATTTGATGAGACGTTGACACAGATGTATGTGTATGTAAGGAACGACAACTCTGTGTAGAAATTGGGTATGCAATTGCAAGGGGTAAAAATAGCGTTGACCTTTGACCCGGTGTTAGTATACAGCTGAAGAAATGTTTCTTAGAAGATATTTAACCCCCTATTTCATTGTTGATGTTTAATAGCAGACATGTTTATTTGTAAGTTTCCCAGATTTCTAACCAGGTTTGAGTTTTTAACAGGTTGTCAACATTCTAACTTTACTATGGAAGGTGCATGGAGACTCATTTACGCTATTATATCTGATATAATTGGTACCCAGAAATGGCCATGTCGGTGCGCGTGCGCATAGGGATTTTTTTAATCACTTCCGCAGACAACAGTTTGACTTGTTTGAGCTTAAACCCGTCATTGACAGACACATTGTGCCAAAGCTCGCACCCATATAACAACGCTGGAAAAATAATCTTCTCTACCATTGACGAAACAATTAGTGGATTAATTTTTCCTCTCTGTGGATCCAATGATAAAATAGAAAACAGACACGCACGTCCTTTATCACAGCGAATTGCTATAGCATGGTGGCATTGAAGTGACGCATTTAATTATATACTAACATGCTTAGTGAAGATGGTTTGCTTTAAATCCATGTTCAATTCAATTCATTGCAACAAGAACATAAAATCACTTGACATTTGGAGAGATTAAATGAAAATCCCCATTTCTGGGAATATATTTTAACAATAGTTAACATTTTCCTTAGATTATCTAAGTTTGGAGCAAGCAGCGTCAGGTCGTCCGCCAGAGTGGGGTTTCCACAATCTATTAAACCAATGTGAGTACCAAATGATGGACATTGTAATTCTTCTAAAAGATTTTATTTAAACAAGATAGAGCCAGCTGGAGAGAAAACCATTATGACACGGTATAACATGTTTAGGATAAAATTCACAACGGATCATAAAATTGTGTGATACGGCGGGAATCAGATATTTATTTCCTCTTTTACTGGGATTATAAATACCATATTTACATTTAGGTACATATGGAATACAATAGTAACTGCATGTCATATAATGAGAACAAAACAATAATATATGAACGAACACAAACAGATGAAGTTGTGTTGACAGTGCTATATATTTTTTTAGAAATTGTTGCAATCGTTTGGAACACCTTTCCTTGAAGAGACACACAGGAATCTTGATTTTTTTTAAAAATAAAAAAACTCGCGGCGTCCCGTTAGTTTTTCTACATAAATTGCATTTGTTCAATCATTAATATTAATTATAAGAATTGTATAAAGCAAATTGTTTTTGCATATTACTAACTGTTGATTACAACCAACAATATATTCAAATTTATGGTAGAAAAACGAAGGAAAGTTGAAAACTCAAAATTTATTCAAATAAGGAAAGTTGAAAACTCAAAATTGTATTTAAATATATGCAAGCAGATTTGAAGTCAAAAATGATACTGGATTAATAAATCGAGAGGCTAATGTTAATGCTTGATAAAGACTTGCATGTGTCCTGTTAACGCGAAACGTGTGTTCACGAAGCTAAGTTAACATAAGTGTCATTGTCACGTTGATAGTTATTCTCACAGTCGTCATAGTAGGGACAGGAATATAGTCAGGGTGGCCACAGAAATCTCTAATAAAATTCCCTGATATTTCAATTTCTATACTAAGATTAACTGAACTTTCTTTGAAACTAGATGCCAGACTGTTATTCTCTAGTTCTCCTTATAGAAAAGAAAATACCAGAAATCACTAACAAGAAAAAAAATACCTATGCGTCATGTTCTCTAGTTTTAGAAGCTTTCCTAATATACGAAACTATCGGGTTGAAGAAGCCAAACAAATAAAGCAATGTTTTCACTTTACAGAAGAACATAATTAAGATCTTCCCTTAGATCTCCAAATGAAATGTTTAATAATACAATTTTACCAATCCTAACATATGCTTACGAAGTCTTGGGATACAAAACTTTAGACATCGTAGAACGCAGCCATTAAAAAGAGTTACAAATAGCAAAAAAAGCACCTTATATATGTTCTATGTAGAACTAAACAGACATTCAATTGTCATAACTGCACAAACCCGAATGATAAAATTCTGGAACAAACTAATTATTGGAAACCAATCAAAGCTAAGTTTCCTATGCTATAACACAATGGATAATACTGAAAATTACGAATAAACGTGGTTAAAATACATCCAATCCATTTTCAACAAAATGTGTGATCTGGCTGGTTTTCGAACTTGACCTAGATATTAAGACCATAAACATTGCCCTAAAGGTGTATCAAGATCGGCTTATAAATACTAAAGTTATTGGTCGGAAACGGAAGTGGCGACTGAACGACGGAAGTCCTCCGCCTTTGGGTGGACAATAAAACCGGTAATTCAGATATATGGACAAACCGCAATACAATGCCATGCAAGCCTTTGACGGATCTGATGCCAACTACAGATAAGAAGAGGAAGAAAAGGCAGAAGAAAGTGTCAACAACACCACCAGAGAGAAAAAAGTGGAGTTGGGGACCAGAAGTACCACCTTGAAAGACATGCTAGCATTCACCTTTTTGTCAATTAAACAAACGTTAAGTTGACAGTTACACAATCTTGGAGATCCGATTTACAAAATTCATTGAAAGGGGAAAACTTTAATCTTTTTAAAGGAGACCTATCAATCGAAAACTATCTTAAGCTACCGGAAAGCAATTATATATTTATGTATTCAAATCCCCGACGACTAACCATAGGTTTCCCGTTGAAATTGGCAGATTTAATAACACTGCATACAACCTCGGGCGTTGTACACTTTACGATTCAGATATTGGTGACGAATTCCATTACTTATTAAAATGTCCCCATTTTCATTAAATGCACCAGTGTAATTTCTATCAGCACACCAATGTCATTAAATACAGGAAGCTTTTAAACCCATCCATCAGTCAAAGTTCAAAAATCCTATGTGTTTTCGTCCGTATTCTTTTACAAAATGCCTTGAGTAACGTCGTACATGAGACGTCGTTTAATTATACTGTTTTCCCCCTTCACATTTAATATATGTTTTGATTCCTGCTTATCGTTATAATATAACATGTGTATGTATAGGGGATATTTAATGTTTTGGAGTGAATAACAGATTTTATTATATTGAGAAGAGTAGACTGAGAAGTGTGAACATCCTATATTTTCACGAATGCAAAGCATGAGTGGAAATATTGAAGTTTGGTCACTTCTCGATGAAATAAAATCTGTTATTCACGACAAACCAACACATTTTCTTTTTATTTTATGCTTTATAATCAAAGTGTACTGCAGTATGCAGAAAAATAAATAAAAATTTGACGACGTCATTGGCTTAGTATGATAAAATTGCTGTTTTTATTCCTCATAATTTCTAAACTACTTAACCGATTTCAATAATCTACAACTCATTTTGTTAGTTAAGTTATTGCCAGTCCAATGATGTAACTGTTATAGCAACTTTCGGGAAAAAGTAGTTTTTGAAAAAAATGACCAACTGGCATTTTTCGTTGTAAATGACAATTCTGAAATACTTGACCAGTTTTAAAAACTATATAGTTCATTTCCTTAGACCACTTACAGTCGAATGATATATATTAAAAAGGTATTTTCTAAACAAATAAAAAAAACAATTGTTTTTGATTTAAAAAAAAAAAGAAGTTCCGGCAGTGAAAAAATAAAACTATACTTCACAAGTATGAAATACCACTTTTATTTTATTGCCAATTTATAAATTTATTATTAGGTCTGTGCTAAAATCCACTATATGACAGCTAAGCATAAAATAAATATGCACACACGATATACGAGTTTGTCGTATCATTTGAGTTTCCTGATCCGAGTATTGCCCTGTCATAATCAGTCGTAAATCGTATCTAGTTTTCACTACACCCATTCGACGTTTTGGGTTGGTATGCAATTAAAAAAAAAGAGTAATGGATTACATAGTTGCATAGAATGTAACAACGTATACATTGAAGCTCATGCAGGTTTTAGAAGGGGTATGAGTACAATTAATTATATTTTTGTTTCACATGGTTTAATTGCACATGTGATTATTGTAGGACGAACCTGTACTGTAGTTTTATATAATTTAGCAAAGCTTTTGTGTCAAAAGAAATCGCCTTTCATGTATGTTGGGTGTGCGTCAAGGAGAATGTTTGTCCCCTTTTCGTTTTGCTATGTTTTAGAATTATAAAGTAGAACATTTTGTCAAATAGATTTGATGGAATTGATATATGTATATATATATGACGAAACTTTTCATTTTGCTTTACGCTGATGATATAGTTATTGTTTCCGAAACCCATGAAGGTCTTCAAAAGGGTCTTAATATATTATATGATTATTGCCAGAGATGGAAATTTAAAGCAAATGTTAACAAAACGAAGGTTATATACTTTTTAGAAAAGCAGGAATGTTACCTAGAAATTTTGCGTTTAATGATATTAATCTAGAAATAGTCAAAAACGTTTCATACCTAGTTTTTCCACAAAGTGGATCTTTAAGTGGAACACAAATGACCTGAGCTGGAAAAGCAAAGAAGGCTATTTTAAATTAAACAAATTTTAATGAAATGTTCAGATAAACTTCGGAAAAACTGATTTTAACTATTTTAAAGTTCTCCAGCCATGTTGTGTTTCATGAACATGTGTCTATTTAAATCGAAATCAATACACACAAAAATAGATATTTACAATTCACACATTGCAATATCTGTAAAAAGCGAGAATACGATTGTATTTGATGACGTAGAAAACTTTGACAGGTAAATTAATCCACAGGTAAATGCATTTATCAATTATCTGGCAACAGTTGTGCAGCTATACAATTAAGATTTACCTCATTTACCCGTGCAGTCACGCAGTGGGAAAAGTAGTAACTACGTCATGCAAATAATACTTAGTAGCGGATTTAAATATATGCATTCAAGAAATGTTTATATGATGTTTATGAGTTAAACTTGTTAATTGATAATACTACAAACAAGAGGCCCAACAGGGCTTGTGGACGCTCTACTGGCTAAAGATAAAGTTTATGCACAAGGGGCCATAACTCTTTCAAATATCGTGCAACCAGAACATGGTGATGATATATGCAACTAGGCTTGGTACTGATTGTCCCTGACAAGTTTCGTTGAAATCCAGCCAGAAGTTCAGGAGAACTAGTCTGTACAAAGTTAGTGTATTAAAACTTTTAAGGGGTCATAACTCTGCCAAAATTCATTCAACCAGAACACGGCAACGATAGGTGCAACTAGGCTTGGTACTGATCATCCCCATCAAGATTCGTTGAAATCCAGCAAGGAGTTCAGAACAGACTAATCTGGACAACGTTTCTCTATTAAAACCTTTAAAGGGCCATAACTCTGACAAAAATCATTTAACCTGAATATGGCGACAATATGCACAACTAGGCTTGATACTGATCATCCTTGTCAAGTTTCGTTAAAATCCAGCCAGGGCTTCAGGAGAACTAGCCCGGAAAATGTTTGTGTATCAAAAACCTTTAAAGGGCCATAACTCTAACAACAAGAGGGCCAAGATGGCCCTAAATCGATCACCTGAGTACTGGCACATTAGCAAACTTCTTCGAAATCGTATTGTCATATACAATCTGTGCAAGTTTCGTTAAGATTGTTCAAGAAATGTGGGCTCTGTTGTGTATAACAACATTGATATAAAGACACTGACAAAGTTTGGTAAATATCAAATACAAAATGAAGGTGCTAGAGTGTAACACCTTGGGCAGGGCCAAATGTGACCCGAGGGCTACATGAAATATATGAGAGCTTTGTGGTTTCAGAGAAGAAGATTTTGTAAGTTTTTCCCTATACAAGTCTATGTAAAACATGACCCCTGGGGTGAGGCCAAATGTGACCCCACGGTGACCATTTGAACAAACTTGGTAAAGGACCATGAGACTATATATAGTAAATGCAAAAAATATTAAACCTATGGCTCTTGTAGTTCCAGAGAAGAAGACTTTAATGTGTTTCCTATATAAGTCTATGTAAAACTGTGACCCACGGGGGCGGGGTCAAATTTGACCCCAGGGTCACCATTTGAACAAACTTGGTAGATGACCATAATCTTATATTAAATACAAAATATTAAAAAACCTCTGGCTCTTGCAGTTTCAGGGAAGATTTTTTTTCCCTGTATATCGGTCATTCTACAGAAATGTGAAATTTTCAATGGAATAAAATTAAGAATTAAAGTAGTTCAAAATGTAAAACTTTGTATTTGAACATAAACAGGAAACAATAACCAACATGAAAAATGTTGCCTAGACAGCCAAATTTTAGTAAAAGTTGAAAATTATTGCCCACATTAAAATATCATCCCTAACAGTTACCATTTTTTAGCAAGTAATAAAAACCTTATATGTGTACAGATTTGTTTTATTTCTTAAATAAATGAATGTTATATAAGCATATCTTTCAGAATCAAGGTTTTTTTTGGTGGCAAAATGAAATACATGCACTTTATGCAAAAATCATATAAATTTTGACTTTCAGGTAAAAAATTTAGCATTTGAATTGAAATCTATTAATGATATAGATGATTTTTTTACCAAAATAAGTTCATGATACTAAGCAGTGAATGGTATTGTATACTGGAGTACAATTACTAAATGTTATTCAGTTCACGATTTCTGAAATTTAAAGAAAAATATGTCTTCAACAGGAATGACAATTAACAACAGGAATGACTGTTTAACAGGAATGACAACAAGGAATGGTAACAGGAACAACTATGATGTTCTAATTACTCATTTATAGTTGCAATGTCTTATTTTACACATACAACTATATATAAAATTGTATAATAACAATTCTATTCATTCATCTAATCAAAATACATAATCATATACATGGAAAACAGTGATTTGAAAGCATTGGTAACAGGAATGAGCAAAATTCACAATACCAATACATACATTATAATAACTGTCAATTTGATTGGCAAATATATTTCAGAAAGTTTAGTTTGGTTAATGATCTTCATGACATTATTAAACCAATTTAAATAACATTTCTAATTTACTTAGATACACATTTATACATTATTTGGATTATTGACAGGGGACAATATTGGCTGATATTCCCTGCCTGGAAATTGTATTTACCCCAGCCGTATGACCCCCTGTCAACAATCCAGACAATGAATTTGTTGTATACTGCAAAGACTTTTTAATGCCTAGGTTGTTTTTCAACTGAGTAAGACTTAATTTTGTGTATTTTGTACACCATGAAAATAATGCACTTGCATAGCAGCTGAATCACATCTTTTCTGCACCACATGAAGAGGCTTAATATTAAGATCGCTTTTCCTACCTTTTCCAAATTTGGAATAATGGCTTCCATATTTGAGTAAAGGTACCAACACGCATCATGTTTTTGAGGCCAGAAATATTTAGCGATAGTACCTTTAACAGGGTGTAAACACTTAATCTTTTGTATCAACTGTTGTTTATATATATCTAATACAATACATGGATATAGAATGTCATTGTACTTTACAAAAACATATTTTCCAGTCAAATTTGCGTTCCTCTTTCCATATGCTGTACCTGTACCATCATTCGGCCCATACCCTATACCTGCTATATCCAGACTACCACTTGGCCCAGTGCCTATACTTGTACTATTATTCGGCCCATCCCCTTAATACCTGCTATACCCATACTATCATCCAGCGCTTCACCTATACCTATACTATCATTCGGCCCATTCCCTGTACCTGTACTATCATTCGGCCCATTCCCTGTACCTGTACTATCATTCAGCCCATCCCCTGTACCTGTACTATCATTCAGCCCATCCCCTATACCTGCTATACCCATGCTATCATTCAGCCCATCGTCTATACTGGTACAATCATTCAGCCCATCCCCTATACCTGTAGTACCATTCGGCCCATCACCTATACCTGATATACCCATACTATCATTCAGTCCCTTGCCTATACTGGTACTATCATTTTGGCCATCCCCTATACCTGTACTATCATTCAGCCCATCGCCTATATCAGCTATACCCATCCCCTATACCTGTACTATCATTCAGCCCATCGCCTATACGCGTCCTATTATTCCGGCTATCCCCTATACCTGCTATACCTGTACTATCATTCGGTCCATCCCCAATATCATCTTTACCTGTAATATCATTCAGCCCATCGCCTATACATGTACTATCATTCTGCCCATCCCCTATACCTGTACTATCATTCTGCCCATCCCCTATACCTGCTATACCTGTCATATCATTCGGCCCATCCCCTATACCTGCTATTCCTGTACTATCATTCTGCCCATCCTCTATACCTGCTATACCTGTCATATCATTCGGCTCATCCCCTATACCTGCTATACCTGTCATATCATTCTGCCCATCCCCTATACCTGCTATACCTGTACTATCATTCGGCCCATCCACTATACCTGCTATACCTGTCATATCATTCTGCCCATCCCCTATACCTGCTATACCTATACTATCATTCTGCCCATCCCCTATACCTGCTATACCCGTCATATCATTCGGCCCATCCCCTATACCTGCTATACCTGTCATATCATTCGGCCCATCCCCTATACCTTATATACCCATCATATCATTCGGCCCATCCACTATACCTGCTATACCTGTAATATCATTCTGCCCATCCCCTATACCTGCTATACCTCTATCATTCTGCCCATCCCCTACACCTGCTATACCTGTACTATCATTCTGCCCATCCCCTATACCTGCTATACCTGTACTATCATTCGCCCCAACCACTATACCTGCTATATATGTACTATCATTCTCCCTATCCCGTATACCTGCTATACATGTATCATCATTCACCCCATCTCCTATACCTGCTATACCTGTACTACCATTTGGTCCATCCCCTATACCTGTTATACCTGTACTATCATTCTTCCCATCCCCTATACCTGTACTATCATTCGCCCCATCCCCTACACCTGCTATACCTGTACTATCATTCGCCCTATCCCCTATACCTGTACTATCATTCGCCCCATCCCCTACACTTGCTATACCTGTACTATCATTCGCCCCATCCCCTATACCTGTACTATCATTCTGCCCAGCCCCTATACCTGCTACACCTGTACTATCATTCACCCCATCCCCTGCACCTGCTATACCTGTACTATCATTTGCCCCATCCCTTATACAAGTACTTTCATTCGCCCTATCGCCTATACTTGCTGTACCTGTACTATCATTTGCCCCATCCCCTATACAAGTACTATCATTCGCCCCATCGCCTATACCTGCTATACCTGTATTATCATTCGCCCCATCCCCTATACCTGCTATACCTATACTATCATTTGCCCCATCCCCTATTCAAGTACTATCATTCGCCCCATCGCCTATACCTGTACTATCATTCGCCCCATCCCCTATACCTGCTATACCTGTACTATCATTTGGTCCATTCTGTATACCTGCTATACCAATACTACCATTCACCCCATCCCCTATCCCTGCTATACCTGTACTATCATTTGGTCCATCCTATATACCTGTTATACCTGTACTATCATTCGCCCCATCCTCTATACTTGTACTATCATTTGGTCCATCCCGTATACCATCTTTACCTGTACTATCATTCGGCCCATCCCTTATACCATCTTTACCTGTACTATCATTCGGCCCATCCCGTATACGATCTTTATCTGTACATGTACTATCATTTGGTCCATCCCGTATACCTGCTATACCCATACTATCATTCACCCCATCCCCTATACCTGCTATACATGTACTATCATTTGGTCCATCCCGTATACCTGCTATACCCATACTGTCATTCAGCCCAACCCGTATATCAGCTTTACCTGAACTATCATTTGGTTCATCCCATATACCATCTTTTACCTGTACTATAATTCTGATGAAAAGTCAACATATATTATTTTCAATGTTTCATGTTCTTGACATTTGTGATATTTGTATTAGGACATTTTTTTAAAAAAAAAGTAGACTACAATAAAGGAAATTATGCAGTTGTATTTAAATTTAAAGTAAATATCATTACTGTAACTGTCAATGTGTAATTCCTGTTATTTTTGTTTCATTCCTGTTACCAAAAATTAATGATTATAACATTATGATTAATAAGTAAAACAAGAGGCCCAAGAGGGCCTGTGGACGCTCTACTGGCTAACATGGCTCTTATAACATCAATGAAGCGAGTGACTGCCATTTATGTTTTATTGGAAGTTTCGGGCAAAAAACAGCTTTTTGACTAAATCAAGGGCCATAACTAAAGAATCTGGTAAAGCTTGGTAAAGACCAGATGAAAAATAAAGGCCCTACCGTATTAACGAGGCAAAATATAGCATTTTTAACTAAATCAAGAGCCATAACTCCTCTGTTACTGGTCCAACATAGAAAAAAAAAATAAAAAAAAAAATAAAAAAAATATTAAAAAAATTTAAAAAAAAAAAAAATAATAATAAAAAAAAAAAAAGAAAAAAAAAAAAAAGAAACAAAAAAAGATGTAAACAAATTTAAAAAAAAAAGAAAATAAAAAAATAAAATAAAAAAAGAGAGGCATGAAATCTGCTAAAGTTTGGCTAAGATCAGATGCAAAATAATACATGAGAGCTCTGTGCCATGTGGTTCCAGAGAAGGAGATTTTTTTTCAGTTTTTGCCTATACAAGCCTAAGTAAAACTGTGAACCCCAGGGTGGGGCCAAATGTGACCAATGGGTCACCATTTGAACAAACTTGGTAGAAGACCATAAGCTTATAGCAAATGCAAAATATTAATCCTCTGGCTCTTGCAGTTTCAGAGAAGAAGATTTTTTAAGTTGTTCCCTATACATGTCTATATAAAACATGTGACCCTTGGGGCGGGGTCAAATGTGACCCGAGGGTCACCATTTGAACAAACTTGGTAAAGGACCATAAGCTTATAGCAAATGCAAAATATTAAACCTCTGGCTCTTGCAGTTCCAGAGAGGAAGATATTTTTCAGTTTTTCCCTATACAAGCATTTAGGTAAAACTGTGACCCCCGGGGCGGGGCCAGATGTGATCCCAGGGTCACCATTTGAACAAAATTGGTAAAGGACCATAAGCTTATAGCAACAGCAAATTATTAAACCTCTGGCTCTTGCAGTTTCAGAGAAGAAGATTTTTTAAGTTTTCCCCTATACATGTCTATGTAAAACATGTGACCCTTGGGGCGGGGCCAAATGTGACCCCATGGTCACCATTTGAACAAACTTGGTAAAGGACCATAAGCTTATAATAAATGTAAAATATCAAACCTCTGGCTCTTGTAGTTTCCGAGAAGAAGATTTTTAAATATAAGATCCTATATAAGTCTATATAAAACTGTGACCCTTGGGGCCGGGACAAATTTGACCCCAGGGTCACCATTTGAACAAACTTAGTAGAGGACCATAAGCTGATGCTACATGTAATACATAAGAGCTCTGTGCCATGTGTTTCCAGAGAAGAAGATTTTTTTCAGTTTTTGCCTATACAAGCCTATGTCAAATGGTGACCCCCGGGGTGGGACCAAATGCGACCCCTGGGTCACCATTTGAACAAACTTGGTAGAGGACCACAAGCTTATAGCAAATGCAAAATATTAAACCTCTGGCTCTTGCAGTTTCAGAGAAGAAGATTTTTTAAGTTTTTCCCTATACATGTCTATGTAAAACATGTGACCCTTGGGGCGGGGCCAAATGTGACCCGAGGGTCACCATTTGAACAAACTTGGTAAAGGACCATAAGCTTATAGTAAATGCAAAATATCAAACCTCTGGCTGTTGTAATTTCCGAGAAGAAGATGAAGAAAAAAATCCTATATACGTCTATGTAAAATTGTGACCCCCGGAGACAAATTTGACCCCAGGGTCACCATTTGAACAAACTTAGTAGAGGACCATAAGCTGATGCTACATGTAATACATGAGAGCTCTGTGCTTTGTGGTTTCAGAGAAGAAGATTTTTTAAAGTTTTTTCCTATATGTCTATATGAAAAACATGCAAAACCTCAATATACAAACTTTAGACACCAGGGGCACAACTATTTTTGACCCCGGGGACTTTACTTGAACAAACTTGATAGTCTAGGCGTTGGCGATCATTTTAAAAGAAAAACTGTTGAAATCTGTCCAGCGGTTCTGGAGAAGAAGATTTTTTAAGGTTTCGACTATATATGGTAATGGCAGCCATCTTGGATGTAGCGCTGACCTAATTTTAACAATCTAAAAAGCATTCATCTAAGGATCATCCATGTGAAGTTTGGTCAAAATTAGCCAAGCGGTTTCTAAGGAGAAGTCGTTTGAAGAAAAGTTAACGGACGCACGACGGACGACGGACGGACGACGGAAGACGGACAACACACCATCCCATAAGCTCTGCTGGCCCTTGGCCAGTAGAGCTAAAAAGGGGTGGCCATTCATCTTTAAGTTATTCCTGTGAAGTTTGTGGTTTTCATAATGCTCGGAATATTGAACGTATCCATATATTATATTGTAAACGTATTCTACATATTAAACTGATATTGTGTACAGAGTCCTATGTAGATTTAGTTTGACTAGCGTTAGATATTATAGAATAATTAAGTATTTGTTTAAAATTGTACAAGTAATAATAAAAAATATTGTAAATGTATATATAACATGTTAATGAATGCCGGATATTGAACAATATCTAAATAACGTTATCCATAAGTTATTGCCCTCTATGGGTTTTCAAAAGTGTATGGCTTGCGCAAGGTGTAGATAATGTTAAAGCTTTCCTCTGTATTTTTAAACAAACCATGAACGTGTAGAAAATTCGCCCAGGGCGCTATTTTTCAGAAAAATACTATCTTTTAATTACCAGTTATTTCTTCAGTGTGTAAATATTCCAACATTTAGAATAATAATAATAATAATAATAATAATAATAATAAATTCTTTATTTAAAGAAGGTTAACACATTATGACATACTATCAAGATATACACATCATATTTTCAATGCGGCCTTCTGTACATGAATTAACAAACATTTAGTGATTTTAACAAATACACTAACAATAAAAACATTCAATCTTCGACAAACACTCAGTTATATTTGAATATAGAAGAAATATAAGAAGTCTTACATAATGTACATATATATCCAAGCAAATAAAAAAAAAAAAAATAATAATAATAATAATATCATTCATGTTAATGTGCATTTTGCAATAAACATTTTATAATTATATTTAAATGACTGGATAGTAGGAAGAGAACGTATGTCGACCGGTATATTGTTCCAAACGTGTCGACCAAAGTCGCTAAAGGTGTCTTTCATGTATTTAGTTAGCGGTTTTTGTGTAACAATATCATTTCGTGTAGCTGATCTAAGATTATACCTATTATTACATGAGAATGTCAAAAGTTGTGATATGTAATTAGGAGCTAGGTTGTTTATTGATTTATATATCAACACACCAGTATGATAATGACATCTGTTATGAAAAGAAAGCCACTGAAGTTCAATGAACATATCCTTAGAATTAGTTCGTAAAGGTTTGTTTAATATTATTCTAGCTGCTCTTTTTTGAATTTTATGTATTTTATCTTCTATTTTTTTGCTTTTACCCCATACAGTACAGCAATAATCAAATGTAGACATAATATAGGCATTATAAAACATAATCTTCATATCATATGTTAAATAGTAAGATATACGTTTCAATAAGGCAATTTTAGAATTGAGTTTGGAACACATTTTGGCTATTTGTACATTCCAAGACAAAGTTCTGTCAACATAAACTCCAAGGACCTTTTGAACTGCGACATTTTCTATACATAAACTATCAACAGTTAATTTCAATATATCCACATGTTTGAGCTTGTGATTAGTTCCTATGACCATGCATTTAGTTTTAGCTGGATGTAATGACATATTATTCAAAATACACCACTTATTTATAATATTCAAACGATCTTGAAGTCTATTTTGTACATCCAAAATATTATAATCAGATTCGTATATAAATATATAACTTACATATTTTGAGAATTGCAATGACTAGGTTAATTGTTTCATCGCATTGTCTCAAAATTGAATCAGGTAGATGCCATAGATAACACAGTATGCCCCTAGGTGAAAGAAAATGTAATATTTTTAATAAGGTTGAAGATGGATATCATTTTATTTTAGAATGTTTTTTTGTTTTTTAGTGACTTGCATAAAACATACATAAACAAGTATTGCTGTGCAAGACCAAGTATGATTAAAATAAAACAACTGTTTAGTAGCGGAAATGAAAATGTCACAAGAAATTTGAGTATGTATATCAAATGTTTTGAATTGAATTGAATTGAATGTTGTTTAACGGCTCATCAACACAGTATAGGTTATTTAGAGCCGCCCCAGAGAAAGGGAAAGGATACATAGGAATCCGGGAACCTGCCCTACTCTTATTATCGAATAGATTCCTATGGTTCTTTAACGTGCTCGGAAGATAGACCGATACACGGGACCGCCCGGTTTACGTCCCCATCCGACGGACGAGGCTAAGGAAATGTTTTGAAGTAAAGAAACAGATTATTTGATCATCTATTGAAAGTCAACATAATCCATGTGTCCCAAACATAATAAATTTGCATTAGGCAATTAAAATATCATTTGATTATTATTTCATTTATGCATTTAACTTAAATTGTCTACCTAATGTAACTTATTCGGATAAGTTTCAAATGATTGATTGCCTGCCGGCGGATATATTTGTGCTTATTTTTGATAAGTGCACTGGAAGGAGAAGTAATTAATGGGAACAATTTTATTTTGCGCAGTACTATTGAAATACTATTTTTAACAAATATCCTGATATAGTTTTGACATTATATTAAAATAAATGCGTGTGTATACATAATGATTACTCTGAAATTAAGTTTAAAACAGTGAGTTATTTCACTGAATTTAACGGAGCATGTATTTCCTGCACTTTATTTGCATTTAACATGACACATATGTTTATGAAAATATACGACACATTATGATACAGAAACATATATAGATCCATATATAGTGCAATAATTGCATCTATGTTAAAAAAAAAATACGTATATGTAAAGTATCACTAAACTGGTGAGGGCGCCGTGTAGAGTCCCTATCCCGCCACCAGCAGTCACAGTTTAAGACATATGTACACCGTTTCTAAACCTACTAAGAACGAGATATAAATATATAACTTACATATTTTGAGAATCTAAACTTTATGGAAACAATATAAACGGCTCCAATCAGCAGTCAAACCCCAAAATTGGAGCATCGAATTAAGAGTTTCATTTTACGCATATTCAATTACGGCTATTTTAAGAACCCCTGTATAAACCTATGTTTTTCGGCACATATACATTATGATATGACCTAGACAGATAGTATATGCGAGTCCTATAGCTATTTGCACGAAATACCGTATTATTTTAAAAGGACGATATTAAATGTTTATATTTTAATTACAGACTATTTCTGAAAATCGCCGTAGTATAAACTGCATGTGATCGATAATTTATTCAGTTTTGTTTAGTTTAAACATATTTATTTTACATCGATTGCGAAACAAGTTATTGCAACTTAGATTAATCACTCTCGATGGCTTCCTGGGTAGAACCAGTACTAAGCAATGTGGATTAATTATCTTGCTCAAGGATAAATAACGTGGCCGCGTCGAGGATCGAACCCACGACCTCTCGATCTGGAGTTCGGCGCTCTACCACTGGACCACGCACTCCACTATTCAGAATAATAGTTGTTACATTCCTACCGACGAGCTGATGCTTAGCATCGACATTTTCTTGGTATATACTTGTTGCACAGTTGTTGTTCTAAATGTTCTTTAAATTGTCCATAAGTGTAAATGTTTATGCAATTAAAATGTATTCGTCAAAGTGTAATGACTGCAGTTATAGTTATATTAAACATATTCTATGCACTCCCACTGTTGGGGTTGTTATATTACGTATTTTCTCAACGTCTGAAATACTTTGTAACTTCATAATAGTATGTCATTAATTTATCACCGTCTCCGTTGTGTGTAAAATAGAAATATGTATATTTGCGAACAACCAAGAACAGACAACCTTCTCACGAAATACGGCATGGCGTCAAACTATGATGACAGACACAGAAATCAAACGCATATATTCACTTCTTGAAAGGGATAGCTGCAACACACGATCTCTACATCATAACACACTCATCTGCAGGCACAATTAACATATACACGCATATATATCATTCATCATTGCGTTGATATCTGAATAATGTTCATGTAAATACGTTTGTAAATATGTTGTTGCTTTTTGCTACATGTCATATGTTCGGTGTGTGTATGCATTTGTCGTGTCTCATGGGCCTATACCCTTTTGACTTATGTATACACATCTTCTTCATATGCACTAGGCAAATGTTGAGTGCGTGGAGTGCGTGGTCCAGTGGTAGAGCGTGGTCCAGTGGTAGAGCGCCGAGCTCCGGATCGAGAGGTCGTGGGTTCGATCCTCCGCCGCGGCCACGTTATTTATCCTTGAGCAAGATAATTAATCCACATTGCTTAGTACTGGTTCTACCCAGGAAGCCATCGAGAGTGATTAATCTAAGTTGCAAGAACTTGTTTCGCAATCGATGTAAAATAAATATGTTTAAAACAAATGTTGAGTACGGTTTAATTATTGTTAATGAAATAGTTTAATCTGGAAAACAAGACCAAATTGACTTCCATAGTATCTTTTCTCGATTTTGCCATTATCAAATTTCGCTCTCGTTTTGCGCGAGATTTTGATATCGGGGAGTCTCCCGCCATCTTGTCCCATAGTAAATGCATCGTAAAAGTTGAGCGAGTTCACTTTCAAGTTAAATTCAGAATGAATCAATGAACAAAACACAAATAAACGGTTGAGCGTGAAAATGAAAGTATTTATGAATCATTTAAGACAGTTTTTATCCAAAAATAACGAAGTTTAATGCATAAATTTATACATAATTCGTGTCCCATTGTAAATACATTGCCCACGTTGAGCGAGTTCACTTTAAAGTTAATTGAGAAGGAATCAAAGAAAAAAACACAATTTAAAGGTTTAGTGTGAAAATATAAATACTTTTGAATCATTTGATTCGATTGTATTAAAAAAAATAACAAGCTTTAATGCATACATTTACAGATGGAATGTATACAGTATTCTGAACTCCTTTGTTTTCCTTCGTTGTATTTCCCCATATAATATTGCAAAAATCTAAATATGGCTGGATATGAATAAGCCTTATAGTAAATAATTATATAGTGGAATCTAGTAGTGCTTTATTCTAGATAATAGCCACAGATATGATGATAATTTCTTTCGAATGCGTATTATATGTTCATCCCACTTAAGGTTTTCATTCAGGTTTACGCCTAATACTGTACTTTCAGAGGTCAATTGAATATCAATGTTATTGTAGTTTAAAGACATAGGTGAGTGCTGTAGTACTGCGCGCTTCTGAGGTGTTGTAATTAATAAGACTTAAGATTTTTCAGTGTGTAATACCATGCCGTTTTCTAAGTAACAGTTTTGCAATATATGCAGTGTAGCTTGCAGGTTATTTTCAATTGTAATTAACGAATCATTAATATCATATATAGTTGTATCGTCGGCATACATATCAGTATGACTTACTGTGTCACTCATATGTAGAGGTAGATCATTAATAAATATTAAGAAGAACAGGGGGCCAAGTAAGAGGCCTTGTGGTACTCCACAGGTAACACCATTTAAATTTGAAAAAGTACCATTTAGTTCAACTTTTTGTTTCCGGTCAGTTAGGTATGATGTAAACCATGTTAAAGTCAAATCCCTACATTTAGAAAGTTTTAACTTTTTCAATAATATATTGTGATCAACTAAACCAAATACTTTTCTAAAATCTACCATGATTGTTCTAACCAACTTACCTTCATTTAGGGCTTTAAACCATTTATCTATCATAAGAACAAGTGCTGTTTCACAGCTGTGATGTTGACGAAACCATTTTGCGACTTTATTAGTCATTTAAAAGAGAGGAGGAATTCCATGAATGAATCGTATAGTATTACATGCCTTTCAGTCAGTTTAGAAAGAGTATAGGTAGAATAGAAATTGGACGATAAATATTAACATCATCCGCCGCACCTGTTTTAAATAAAGGTTTGACTTTAGCAAATTTCCATACATCAGGAAAAGAACCCGAACTTAAGCTGCAATCAAATATATCAAAATCTTTGCAATATATACTGCAGATGCCTTTAAAAGTCTTGGACCAATGTCATCCAGACACGTTGGCTTTGAGATATCTAAATTAACTAGCCGTTAAACAACATTCAGTTCAGTTCAGTTCTAAATTAACTAGAAACTTCGTAACTTGAGCTTCCGTTATAAAAGGAATGTTAAAGTAAACATCAGACGGAACTTTATCATTAATAAAATGAACAACCTTTTCAAAACTGGATTCTAGAATAGGGTGTTTTAAGCGTGTTGCTTTATTAAAGGGATTGTAGCGACACAGTCAAACAATCTTTATTATTGAGAGTTCTGAAAAACTTGGTAAAAGGTGAAAGAATTATCAAAATCGGATGATAAACAAACAAGATATGATCATTTGAAAGTTCTTTTGAAAAGGATATGGGAGCCGCATTTGGGAACTGTGATGTCATAGTTCTAAATTACCATATATGGAATATAGGTAAATACCATTCAAAGCAAAGCAAAACGCTTCAAATGTACGCATAATTCTTTACTGGCCATATGATGCATTATAACACTTCTGTATACTTATTTCTCATACATTTGCTGTGATTTTCCTTCTATAAATCAGTTAATTAAGGTATTTATAAATATTCCACATATGGTCTGTTAGAACTGTGATGTCATAGTTCACAAAATGGCGAATTCCATATCCGTTTCAAAAAAAACTTTCGAATGATCATATCTTGTTTGTTTATCATCCGAATTTGATAATTCTTTCATCCTTGAATAAGCTTTCCAGAACTCTCAATAATAAAAAATTTTGGGCTGTGTCACTACATTCCCTTTAATAAAAAAAGCTGTTGAATACGCGAAATTCTATAATTATCAACATCATTAATTGCCTTGTAAGTATCTCTTACGTTAACTGCATCTAAAATATCGAAAATTATCCATTCGGGCTGTTGCAAATGGTTCACTCGGCAGGTGTTTATCAAAGACTTGAGCAAAAAGGTTTATCCATAAATTAAGCGCTTCATTAGGGTCGGTGAAATGTTCGACACAATTGTAATCTTAACACAATTAAGATCAATATTGAAATTGTCTTGGTTGATTTTTTTAAATGATCTGTATTTTGTTGTCAAGTGCGCATTCTTGCTAATAGACGCGTTAATTTTTCGTATGCAGAATATCGGGTAGTGATCCCTGTGCGGTACACATGGCAACGCCGTGTAAACAATATTTTCATGACAGTTTGTATATATGTTTTTATACTTGAAAACGCACGAGTAGGCTTATAAATGAGCTGAGTTAAACCCAATGACAGAATAAAATTCAATCATTTTTTATATACTTATTTAAAAGGTCACGATTTATATCCCCCATGATACTAGTTTCCTTTTCCTCCAATAGAATTGTTTATATTTTATTTTCAAAATGTTCTTTCCATATAGCTTTAGAGTGAGGGTGTCTATTGTTTTGTTGGATCGCAATCCAAATGCACTCAATGTTATCGTCTTCTAAATCTATTCATCAATTGCAATTTATTCCATCTTTAACATACACGAACAAATCACCTCCCCTATTATTTAATCTATCCCTGCGAAACGGTACTTGAAACCCATGTATATAAAAAAAACTTCCATTTTGTGATCACTTGTAAACTTTGTTTCACTAAGACTTAATACATGTATATTGTTGTGCGGTGAGCATAACATAATTTTTAACTGATCTATTTTTTGAAGATAATCCTTGAACATTCAGGTGTCTAATATTAAGACCTTTCTTTGGTAACCCCAAGTTTGAAGTATCGATGTATGAATTAGGTTTACATTTTGTATGTTCACGCGAATGTTGTACAGGTTGAACAATATGATTTGTACTACATATGCAAACAAAAGTATTACAAGTCTGACAAGTGTTGTTTAGAATATCAAAACGGTTATAGTCAATGATTGTTCTCTCTGTGATGGCCTTGTGGCCAATGTCCTATTGATTCCAACACTCACCCATCTTGTATCCGACCATTTTACAACTAAAACATGTGTCCTTGAAATCCTTTGAGCTGTCCAAACTCCCTTGTCTCGTGATTGTTCATTTTCGGTGGTCCATTTGGTATGCGTGCATTCGACTGAGATGAATAACAAGATGATGGTTCATTGCCTCTTGCTCTGTTCGGCTTTGGTTGAAGTGGATAGTTTGGTGAGTTGCGAAAACGACACTCAGCAGTTAAGTGATTGCTTCTATCACATATCGCGCATTTTGACAAACTTCTCATATTAGGTCGCGCTTTCTCACGTGGTGTGTAGCATTCTGATTGTGGAATTGAAAAAGAGAGAAATTGTGAGCCTCAAAAAAAAACATGCATAAATGAAGTGGTAAAGGCAAAACGATGGCAACGCACCTTTAAACATAAGTCTCAGCTTTTACAAATGTAACTTCAAAAGTAGATCCCAAGGATTGCCAGCAAATTTATGAATGATTCAATCAAATTATTCTTTAGATTAAATTATCTCCAAAATAATAGATATACTAGCTATATTTAATTTTTATTTCGATGAATTGATAAAAAAAATAAAATAAAAGAAAGCAATAAAAAAAAACGTTTTCTCCCCACAGATAGGTCTGTGTTCGCCCACACCAATATCATTAAAATCAGACTCTTTATCACGCAACGATACTCTTCACTACTACCTATAGCAGAGAGTAGCAAAGCGTAATTAGGATATGTTTTTTATGAGATTGCTCCCACACGAATAAGTTATACTCATTAAAATAAAATTTCTGAAATGAAAAGCGTTTCGCCATTACTAACGTGTTGAGCCACGTTCTTATATAGTATTCAAAGGTCACATTGTTTACATATTTTGAAAAAGATAGGTCACTATCATACTTTCAGGTAATTTTGGGCACTTACTTCAATTGAAAAAATACCTGAGATGTTTGGTTGGTAGAATATTGTTTTAATTTTAGGCTATATGACGTCCGATGTATTCGTGGTGGAGGCAGACCATCCATATTTTTCAAGTTCCTGGGTAGAACCAGTACTACATATCTTCCGTCATCCGGCTGTTGGGGGTGGGAGTGGGGCATATATTGTACTGGTTCTACCCATGAAAAAGTGGGCGGGTGCCTCCAAATCGAAATAAAATAAAATATATACCTCTTAAAAACGAATGTTGTTGATGTCCAAGATCAAGTTTGCATTTAGTCTTTACAGTTTTCGCGTAATCATGGTAGAAAGAATCACCATTCATTTGACAAGACAAGACAAGACAAGACAAGACAAGACAAGACAAGACAAGACAAGACAAGACAAGACAAGACAAGACAAGACAAGACAAGACAAGACAAGACAAGACAAGACAAGACAAGACAAGACAAGACAAGACAAGACAAGACAAGACAAGACAAGACAAGACAAAATACAAGACAAGACAAGACAAGACAAGACAAGACAAGACAAGACAAGACAAGACAAGACAAGAGACAAGACAAGACAAGACAAGACAAGACAAGAGACAAGACAAGACAAGACAAGAAAGACAAGAAAGACAACACAACACAACACAACACAACACAACACAACACAACACAACACAACACAACACAACACAACACAACACAACACAACACAACACAACACAACACAACACAACACAACACAACACAACACAACACAACACAACACAACACACAAGACAAGACAAGACAAGACAGTGTTACTGTAGTCTCACTTTACATAATCTAACACTAAAACTTCATTTATTGACATAATACAGCATGTAAACAGAAATATTAAAGAATTAAAATACGACATAATATTATGGATACATTTAAAACAGTATTTACAAACACATTTTTGTTATTAATCTCATTATTTGCAAAGCATTTTGTTGTTGTTGTTGTTTGTTTGTTTTTTTAGCTGATATAACCGATTTTTTCCCATCTCTAGGATCATAAAACAGGTCTTGTCACATAATTTGGCGATATTACTATTTGTTAGAAACACACATCGAAAAATTCATTTGACTTACATTCACCCCAAGTTAACTAGTCAGCACTTATACTGTCTTAGAACGGACTCTCAATGTGGCAACACATGTAATTCTTTCTAGAAATGTATTCATACTTATTATTATCATAGATCTACATACTTGTACCTGTATATCCATGTTATTATGTACGTCTGTATTATTGACTTAATGAATTTAAGTTAAAAAAATAATAATAAAATGAAAAGATAGGAAAATGCGTCCAATGTTTACATTATCTCTATAATATGCCATCGCCTCAAGCTTATGGTATACGGATTACAATTCAAATTAATAATAAAGGAGTAGATTTGATCAGTAATATAAACTGTATAATTACATTGTGTATATTCAGTTTACACTGCGTAGTTTATATACATAATTGTATACAGTGTATACAGCAATGATATATATTTTCATTTGAGCTGAAATATCAAAATTGCTCAACCGAAAATCATCTTTGATTACATCCACTATATAACGCTCGAAATATTTAAAGGGACACACGGCCCCGTTAGATTTTTCAACATATACTGAAAGGAAAAAGAAACGCACCACGGGAATTTCCGCTATATTATATTGTATCTACTGCACACTTAATTCCAAGGAAATCCCTTTATGTTTAAAAAATAATAATTGCAGTTAGTTAGAGAAAGGACACAACTGTCATGTTGTCGAAGTTTTAATCACAGTACACTTTGTAACAAGAAATTCATAAATGTTGAAGTTCCTCTTTGAAAATTGAGCCAGCTCAGTACTGTATTTAACGTAATGAGTTTAAAAATGTTGCATCCTAAATTTGCGCCAAACGTGTACTCTGTCAATAATGAAACTTTGCAGGAATACTATTTGCTGTGTTACGTGTTGTTTTAGTTTTTTTTCCGAAAGGAAAGATCTTACGTAGCCATGTACCATTCGATTAACAGCAGCATATCGTACTTACAATATATAGCGGAAATTTCCGTGGTGCGTTTCTTTTTCCTTCCAGTATAGTTTGCATTATTTGCAATCATTAATATTACTTATCAGAATATGTCAAGCAAATTGTTTACATATTACTTACTAACTTTTGACAATAATGCACCAATAATATAATTAAACAAAAAAATAATTATTTTATTCTTTTCAAGTACTTATAAAGTCAAAATGAATGAATGGTGTTTTACGGCACGTCGACACATTGTGCGCAAAAATTGATAAAAAATGAAAAAATTAAGTAAACATTAATGTAAAGACAAAATTATTAAAAAATAAGGGATGATAAGGTGTAATATAAACTATGTATGTAAATTAACAAATGCCAAATGAGGCCGGATATATAAATCGAGGTGCAAATTTTAATGTTTGAATATAACTCAAGATTGGCGCGTGTCCCTTTAATACTAAAAAAAAAAGTCGGCCACATCTAAAATAAGTAAGCTTATAAAATGCATGGATACACCCACTATGTACACGTACTGGCCTCGTGTACATACGAACACCTTTAGATTAAGAGCGTTCGTAAACGGACTTTTCAACAGTATTGTGTTTTGATAAAAACACAAAACACACACACACGCACACAAATACTGTGAAGCCCTAAATGTTGCGAAACAACGGATAACATGTGCGTTCATTAACCTAATCCTCTTTCTACTGTAAACAAAACACTTTTTGTTCGTGATACTGTTTATATCGAATGTGTTTTACACAGAAAAAAATACAAGCAACTGACTTTGAAATAAAACGCGTATTAATTATTCAAGACACAGCAGTCATTTCCGACAGTTAGCGCGTCGTTTTTTTTATTGACCGCGTTTTATATATGCTTAAACGACGCTAATAATTTCTACGTGACCGCTTTTTCTTGTTTTACATTAAGTCAAATGAAAATAACAAGGCTCATGCACACTGCCGATATATTATAGTCGCATACCATACTATTGATTAGACACATATATGAGCGGTAACGGTTGCGTTCGAGAAAACTGTTAAGTATTATAAATACACACCGATAGCGTGCGTGTATACACATTCAATTGAATAACAATATGAGCTCGGCTTTTGTGTAGAGATTATGATACATAGATAAATGGTTAAGAAAGACGTTGTATCGATTAACTCGTTGTTTAAATCCTTACTCGAAAGTACATTAAATATAGCTTGCAGAGATGTGTCATTTAGTTTCAATGTTTTATCTAATGCGTCTGTATGTATACAAAAACAGATTGACATAGTTTAACAGTATTCGGTTCACGGAATGCGAGTCGGCCCATAATGCATTGCGGTGCGTCTTCCCATGCGTGATTTTATACGTCGTGTCGATATATATACAAACGGGAAGTTATACTAACAACGTGATATTTGTCATTTGTGCTAAATTGGTGACATTTAAAGGGCCGTCGGCGTTGTCGGATGTTACAAAATGTCGTCGGGGGATACAGAGAAGTATAAGGACTGGATTTTAAACGTGATCGACCAGTTACGAAAGAGAAAAGCCCGTCCTGATCTTGAGCGTATCAGTCATTTCATTGAGCGAAAATATGGACTGAATCGCTCGCAAACGGAAATGCATATTGAGAAACTAGTAGATATGGGGATAGTCATTAAAGTGGTTTATAAACGAGGAACAAGTTACAGAAATGCCTCAAAATCGAGAAAACAAAAATATGGATCTTATCCGTATTCTAATGTTCTGAATTCAAATACAGCCAGTCGTAAAATTACCGAAGCAGTCAGCAGCATACAAAAAGAAAGGCAGAACTCTCGGGCCCGGGGTAGCGATGGAAATAGCGCTCAAAATAGCGTGACAGACGAGAATGCAGATGCAAATATTTCCGGGGTATACGAATATGGAGTTAGTTCTAGAGATATAGAAACATGGTTGTCTGAACGGGAAGAGGAATTCGAGCCTTTTATGTGTCCCATACACGTGGTCATACAGCGAGAGGTGGAGGCTGGGCGAATAGTAAGACTGGAAAATGGAAACGTTGTATTGCCGTCCCCATCTGATGAAGAGGTGGAAACTCCAATGGATTATATCTCAAACTATACTGAGGAAAACGCGACTGAACCACCGCCTAGACCTCAGCTACAGAAGTCCATGAGTGTTGTCGCGAAGAGGGGTCGACCGCCAAAACGAAAAGTGCGTATATTTTGTTATATATTACTAATTATACTGCGCAACTCTGCGTTACTTATTATATATATATATGACGCAATTCTGCGTCTATTTATAACATTGTTATTTAGTAAAGGCTGCTTTGAGAGCAAGAAAGAAAACCAGGAAAAAAAATACAACTATGCCAGGCTCTTTTTTTCTTTCTTTTTTAATTTCTCTTCAATAAAGAGGGAGAGAGATTTACTGAAGAGAATATTAACAGTTCATTGAAGGCACTTCTGTCTATGAATAATATGTATTAATAATTTACATGTTGGTTCCAGCATGCATATTGTTGTAATACATGTGGTAGTAGTTCATTTTATCAGCAGTTATGCTTATTTATAGATGTGTTAACTTGGTCGAATCCTACACCCATTGTAACCTATATAGCATATACACTACCGCTGTAAATACATATACATGCAGATAAAACTAGTGTGCGTAATGATGTAATGACTATGCCGTACTAGTTTTAAATGACCGACTACTATACTATACGTCTTTTAATTTAAATTGACAGAGAGAATTTGAAATTATTAAGTTGTAACACTTTTTAACGTTGTAATTGAATAATTTATAAGAAGAAATGGGGTAAGAAAGAAAAGAAATGAGGAAGAAAGGAATGAAAAAAAGAAAGAACGAGAAGGAGAAAGCGATAAATAAGCGATTAAATCTGAGTACGTGTTCTATGTTCTATGTCTCAACATGTTTCAATAGTGGTAAATAGTTCACCAATTGGATACATAGTCTAAGAGAGATAACTGTAGAAGAGGTTGACGTGCTGCGCGTCTTGTCGTATACAAAAAAAAATCGTCTTATATGCCTAGACAAAACCTGCTTTATTTTGTTAAATTGTGTGATCCGATCGACCTATTTAGGACATTCTTAGGTTTCCAGCAATGACAGATAATTATATAGATTCTGACAGATACATCGCCTTACCCCTGACAATAGCGTTTTACTCCGCCAACTCACAAATACATGTGTATGTGCATGTTACATATAGAAAAAATGTTAACATATATTACCGACGTAGCCTACATAACATTTTTTCAAAGCGTCACAGGAACTTCTTTTCTTGTTTTTTTTAGATTTAAGCACAGGCTGCCATTAGACTAGTATATAAGGATTAGACTAGTGTATAAGGATAGAGAGAATAAGAGGTATATAGTGTTATATAGTAACCGCTTCTCTATCGTAATGGCAGCATATGGGTTTACGCATTACAGGCCAGACGCGTAGACTCAAACTAAGCAACATTTACAAAACTCGATTAAAATCTGATTTGTCCCTGTATTGAAGAACCTCATTCAGTCTGCGATGAACAGCGTCTCCGTGGCCGAATGGTTAACGACGTTTTCTGAATATTTCCTCCTCCCCCATCCCCCTCACTCACCCCACACCGCCCCACACCTCTCCCTCCCCCCGCCTCACCCCCTCCCCGCCGCCTCACCCCCTCCCCCAAGCCCCACACACCTCCCAACTACACACAAACACACACACACACACACAAACACACACACACACACTTTGGCAAGACACTACTGTTTTGGAGGTTCCAGTGTATCGAAATCTATCCCCCGAGCACGTTAACGAACCATTCCCGGATCCCCCATCTCTCTGGAGCGCCTCGTGATAACCAAAACAAAAGTGTTGATGAGCCGTTAAACCCCATTCTGTCTTCTTCAAAAGTTGCGAATCATCGTACCACCCACTTGATTTTGAATTATGGCTCCGCCTCCTGCTTATCAGTGCTCAATAACATAATGAAGTGTAGATTTGATACACAGAAACTGTTCACGTTTACATCCATAATTCATTACAAATGTACGGTACTTCTATTCCAGAAAATATCGTCTAACATTTCGATAACCGCCCTCGTGAAATATGACGCAGCTGCGTATGATTGACAACGATCCGAAATTTATTGTCGCGGACTAATGACGAGTTTTAATTAGTTCAGAGCCAGAATAACGCAATTCAAATAATGATACACACGGGTGTGTACGCTGATTTTCCATAAATATTGCTGCATCTAATGTAGTTTCTGTGCCGCATGTAATTAATTTCAAAAGGTGAATTTTGTGAACAAATGACATATACTGAAAGGAAAAAGAAACGCATAATAAAAAAATTGCCTACACTACACTATTATATGCATCTAATTCCACGTAATATTCCAGATATATCTCAACGTGTTTAGTACAAAAAGGGGCTAATTACAAAACTTAGTAGACCTTTTAATCAACGTATACGTTGTTACACGAAATTCATAAATGTTGAAGTTTCGCTTGAAAAAGTCAAGCCGTTCCAGTATTCTGTTTAATGTTAAGAGGTTGCAACGTTTAAAGCTTAAGTTTGCTCACCTGCTTGAGCCAAATGCGCATTCTGTCTATATGAAACTTTAAAGGGGTAACCATTGGTGTGTTCGGTGCTGTTTAAACGTTCTTTCCGAAAGGAGAGGCCTATTGTCGCCATGTACCATTCGATTAGCAGTAGCATATATAAACATTATAAGCGGAAATACCCACTATGCGTGTTTTTTTCCTTTCAGTAGATTTGGCTTGGTTTTTGTATCGAGTTTAACTGCACTCTAACATATAAGGTCGTATTGAGCAGTCTCCCCGCGAGAGAGGGTTGTGTTTGTTGATATTTAACGTCACTTTGGCTATGCATGGTGGTTGATTTTATGTGGTGGAGGCAGACCATCCACTTATTGCTGGGTAGAACCAGTACTGTATACCTCCCGTCATCTGTAAGAATCGACACTTTCTCACAAGTTGAGCTCCCAGGGGATTCGAACCAGCAGCGGTGTACATTATTATTTAATTAAATAATTAATTGAATTTATTTGTAAGATTCTTTCAATATTATAACAATTCTACATAAAAGTATTTTCCTAACATATTCGTTTTCTTATCGTATTCTTCCCCCTTCCTGTTTTCTTATGTAACTGTTCCGACCGGCTTGTGATACTTTGTATCAATGTTTTCTTGTGTGTTTTTTACCGGCTTGTGATACTTTGTATCACTGTTTTTTAGGGGATTTTGAAAAAGGTGTCCGATGATGGACAGTGGAGACGCTCAATTAACGTCCTCATCCGATGACAGAAGCAGTGTAAGTTAACCGACTTTCTTAAAGGGAGTCTTGAAAGTGTTTTGTCCAAAAAAATAGCATTTCGATTTATTAATTCAGTCTCTGTATGACTTTAAACATTCTTGCATATAATTAAATAAAATGTTGAGTTTTCAAGTTGTGTTTGTTCCCATTATATTTTTGATATAATCAACAGTGAGCAATATGGAAAAAAAAATGCTTTGCACTATACTTACAATATTAATGATTGAAAAAATGCAGGCTATGTACAAAAACTAACGGGACGCCGCGAGTTTTAAAAGAACAAGGATTGTCGTGTGTCTCTTTAAAGTTTAAACGTAACACAACTGAGAGTCAAAACTCGCATCCCCTCGGACATGAGTCCCGAACGCGACAATCAGTAGAGAAGTGGTGATAACATATATTATATACTGAAGCGAAAAAGAAACGCTACTGAAGCGAAAAAGACATTTCCGCTATATATTCAGTGGGGTAAACGTGTAAAGGTTTATGGCGCTGCTTAGGCAGCGCTATTGGTTGAAATGGCGGGAAAACAAGGCGAAACGTCGCCGAGGTGAGTCAGTATGTTCGTTATTTGGCTATTTACCGTCTTGCTTAAAACTATCAATGTGTGCATCATGTGATGAAAACTTTCCTTGTTAATCGTTAATCTTGATGGCTGCAAAAAAGTTATTGAAGGGAAACCACAGTTAAAACGTGTTCCACGTCACGCTAACCTCGTCTTTTTGGCCAATTATCAGCATACATTTCAATAACGAGATACATATTACTACAATGCGTTTGCACCATTTAATCACGAATATAAAGAAACTACTATAGAAACTACTTCCCGGTCGTTATAATGATGATTATGTCATGGCGTGTGCTGTGCGGCTCAAAAAAGATTAATGGCGCAAAAGAGAACTAAACAGCTGCAACATAAGTGGCTGTAGCAACATACGTTGCTTATAAGTGGACACTTTTTATTGCGTAGTAATTTGTGCCCGATGCAAAGGAGAGCCCTCGTCGTGACATCAGCAAAACAAACTGCGATACAAACCATGAAGTTTGAACAGGATATCTTTTGATTGGGTTTAACAGACAAGGACATTTAAAATAAAGAAGCCATCTAGATGTTTCATACCTAACTAGCGAACTATCAATATTTGGTGTATTTCCGTTGCATTGTGCGGTAATACAAGCAGACGAGTACCAGACATAACAATAAAGACAATTTCCCAATTTTAGGTTTTATTTTATTTGTTTCTTTAATTAGTTAAAATTATGCCAATCTGATCACTTCTGAATAAAACAATAAACACAATCACTACAAGAGTTATAAATAAAGTAAGAACACATCAAAACAATATATGAAGACAATAGCCGTTGGTAAACATGGTGACCAGCGTTAGAAACATTGGACACATTGCTAATCCACAGCACACAGCGAGCTGCAACATAAGTTAGACAGGTTTTGGCATCCAGTGAGGTATACATGAATGACCCAAAGCTTTACTCACAAAGAGACACATGACAGTAGTTTGTTAGGGTGAGTTTTCTACTCCTGCTCCTGTACTATCAGGAGTACCTCAATAAATACTGAAAAGGGAATCCCTTGGAAACAACAAACACAAACAAGAGATAAAAGTAGCAGACTCGATTTCATTGAGTCTGTTCATGAGGGGTAATGTAGGGTAAACACGTAACACGCCTACTAGCATATTAAATTCATTGTTTTGAGACCGCCCTTATTCTTATGTCGTATCAACGACTTGTATGATACTTTACACTCCAAGGTACGACTATTTGCGGATAGTACAGATGTACAGACCTATCAGACATAGTTAGACCATAAACTACTACTGGACGGCGTATCCTCTCTAGAAAAATAAGGCATGAGATTCAGCACCAGCAAATGGTACCTCTGGAGCATCAACAACAAATCTAGCCACATCTATGAACTAAATACATGTATGCTGTATAACAAGTAAACCAGAACCCCTCTGTTGGAGTAAACATTTCAGAGGACCTCAAGTATGGACCCCATATTACAACAGTTGCCAAAAAAGCAAACTCCATAGTATGTAGTATGCTTCTTCAGAAGGACTATCAGACTCTGGCCCAAAACATGCGTACATATGTGATAGAATATGCTTCGATTGTTTGGGATCCTTACCTCTCCAAGACATCAATGTGCTGGACCACATCCAAAATCAGGCTGCTAGATTTATCTCCGGGGACTACAAGACCATGTGGGGTGGGGTGCGTGTTGATGATGCTGGTAGAGCTGGACCTACCTTCCCAATACGAACGTAGAGAACTGAACAGACTTGTGCTCTACTAGAAAATGGTCGGATGTTTGGTACATGCTATACCCCCTCAGGAGTGTTCAATGCCAGTCAGACCGAAACGTATTATAAAAGCAAAACAAAATACTACGAAGCAAACAATATCAGTGACAATCAATAATATATGTGTTAAGAGAAAAATGTAACACAGAACAATTCAAAAGCTCTTTCTTTATTAAAGCTTCGGTGAAGTGGGCCATCTAAATGATTGTGTAGGCAGTGCACATGTAGTACCGGGTCTCTTAATAGTTCGCAGTCTATACTCTGAGTCGAAAATGTATTTTAATATCCAAATTCCAAGGTTCTGTTGATCCTTTCTGTATGTCATCATTCACCGATCTCTGGTTTTGAGAATAGAAAACAGCCCCTTTCCTTTTAATTCTTCGGTATAAGGATAGAGTAGATTGTTCTTCTTGTAACGCAACATGTTGTGACACCTAAAATAAGCACATATGCACTGAAATCATTAGCACATAAACCTTTTTGTCGTACAGTCAACTCCATGAACATATGTGTGTCGTACACACGAAATTAAACGTAATGCGACAACTAGGCTATTAAAAAATGCTTCCTACTTGCGTAATAGTTGCTGTTATTGAAGATTTGTTGTATGTAAATATGTAATTGTTCTTTGAACACTATAAAAACCGATTACAAATGAAGGCATGTGATTTCACTGAAGGCTCAACCGATGTGGTTTTCCTTCTATGTAACCTAACCGCAACAATGAAAACAGCCGATAAAACTGCATGCATGTCTCCACATGATGGACGCAATGAATAAAAGAAATACTGCTTCATAAATGAAGAAAATAACCAAATGTACTCTGTATTGTCTGTCAAATGTTGTGATCCGCCATTTTGTACACATCCAACCAATAGCGCTAGGCAGCGCCATAAACCGCTACACATTCACCCACATGCCATTGAATATTAGTTATGTGCAATGATGAAACTTTGAAGGAATGCTATTTGCTGTGTTATGTGTTGGTTTAGTCTTCTTTTTTTTCAAAAGGAAAGGTCTTACGTAGCCATGTACCATTCGATTAACAGCAGCACTTTGTACATGCAATATATAGCGGAAATTCCTGAGTTGCGTTTCTTTTTCGTTTCAGTATATAATACAGTACGCTTATCTTACTAAGTTACACTATACAAGCAGGCATTCACCAATCAAACGTTTTCTTCGATAAAGCAAGGAGGAAGATCGTACAAGTATGCTATTAACGATGTCTTGGTGACTGAAACATAATATCCTGAAGAAAATAAATAAATAAGAATATAACATATATTGCTCTATACAGTATGCATATGTGTATTTAAACTAATATACATACTAGTAAATTTTCAACATTAGCTTGTAGTGTGGTTCCGATTAATCGATTCGATCGATCATCCGGTGTGTTTAATCGATTATCGGTTACAGTTTTCATGATCGAGTTTACTTGGTTATAATTTCTGTTTGTTTGTGGGTTTTTTTGTGGTTTTGTTTGTTCGAATGGTGTTTTACGTCATTTTAGCACATGTTAGGCCATATATGATGGCCGATATTTTTGTTGTAGACCACTCCATTTTTCCCCTGTAGAACCACTACTGTATTACTCCCGCGATCCGCAAGAATCGACGTTCTCACTTGACAAGATGTTAGTACTAGAAAATTAAATAAGTTTGCATATTATGTATCGAGCAATTATGTATCTCTAAATTGGTATAACTATTTATACCTTAAAATTCATTCAGTTGTATCAGAACCTGTTTAATATATATTTTTTTTGTATTCAGCAAAATTCCAAAAGGTCATAAGACCCATGAGGATACAAAACATATATACAAGGTTGACAGCATGTACATGCAATAGTTATGTGTACTTATGCATAATTACCAGTGTTATATACTTATGTATAATAAATTACTAATTCAAACAGCGAACGCACCAGTAGACAATACCTTTAATATTCAATAATAGCAATCAATAAATTAAAACAAATTTCATTCTGAACGAGACAAATATCTTGCCAATAACGACTGTAAATTAAAAAAGCATCCAAATCACCTGTCTCCAACGGTACCAGTCGACATATAATAAGTTCATACATTAAAGGTATTGTCTCTGGTGAGTTAGCTGTTTTGTTCAGTATATATGTTGCAGCTAATTCCAATGGGACGAAATTTCAGTTGTAACGATACGCAATCTCCATAATTTACTGTAAAATCATTTATCATTTTAATGTGTATGATTGAAATGATGTTTCTATGCAGGGTTTTCGATACTTTACTTATTTTTTAGGGAGGCACTGGAACAGCCCGCATTGTTTATTGTTCTTATGTTTGATTTGAACGCGGGAGGCACTGAAACAGCCCGCATTGTTTATTATTCTTATGTTTGATTTGAACGCGGGAGGCACTGGAACAGCCCGCATTGTTTATTGTTCTTATGTTTGATTTGAACGCGGGAGGCACTGGAACAGCCCGCATTGTTTATTATTCTTATGTTTGATTTGAACGCGGGAGGCACTGGAACAGCCCGCATTGTTTATTATTCTTATGTTTAATTTGAACGCATTTGTCTTGAAACTGTGCTTTATACCTGCCACGTGATGTCCAGAAAAAAATACGACCGGAAACTTAAGTTTGTAATTACATTATACATTACACGCATAAACTATTTTGCAGCTAATTCCAATGGGACGAAGTTTCAGTTGTAACGATGCACGATCTCCACCGCTAAGGCGCCCCGAGTCGGAAGTGGCTCCAGTTCCGGTGATGCCGCCTCATTTGTGCGACTTCTGCCAGAGGACCGCGGATTGCAACAAACTAGATCAAGAAGAGGAATTGCTGTTTTGTAAGGATTGTAATGCAAAAGGTATGTATTACTGGTGGTTTGGTGGTGCTTGTTTTGTACTGCTGCTGCTGGTGATGATGACGAAGAGCTGTCGGTTTTTTATCAACGGCGTTAAAGACAGCATACTTTAATAATATATATGTTGTTAGAGACATGACTCTACAAAGAACGAGCTCAAAGTCGATCAAAACATTATCTTTGTACAAAAATACTTTAATATCTAGCTAAAATAGTGTGATTGTAACAAAATAATAACGTTATATGGTGTGACAAGAGCATAATTATACTAAAAGCTAAATATGCTTATATTAAAACAGAGAGGTTCCCTTTTTATGGCATTTAAGGATCTTCACGGTGAAAGTATTTCACCATTTTTTAGTTTTCAGTGTGTATAAACGATTTATGCTTATTAGGTATGCAGACGATATCATTATTTTATCAATATTGTATACAAAACATTTAACGGAAGTGATATGCATTGACTAATATTAATATAATTCTACTTATTGATTACGGCTTGTCTTTAACTACACCTTCGGCCACTTATGCTGCGTGGTATGTGTATAATTATGGTTCGTGATATTTGTTTTTATCCGAGACGCATTACTAATGCCTAAGGTAAAAACTGTATGCATATCTGTATATTAACCTGTGTTGTTATGTAAACAATTGTGTTGTTCTTATACACGACTTGGTAACTAACACATATTTAAAGCTATTCAATAACAACAGCCTACGGTTTACGTTTTCCCCGGCAGTCGGCCTGAATCTGATCGTGCATGATAGTTGTTTTTATCCGAGACACATTCCGAAGGCTGAAACTTTACGAATATCTGTTGTTATGTAAAACAAATGTGTTGTTTTTTATATATATATATATATATATATATACGCCTAAATATTAAAAAGAGTTTAACAGAACCATTTACCTTATGGACGAACGAACGATAATCTGAACGATGCATGAAGATAAGCCTGTATATAACTGCTTTTTTTTTGTATGGTATTTTACGTCATTTTCATGTATGGTGTTTTATGTCATTTTCAACACATGTAAGGTTATATATGACGGTCGATTTTTTGTGATGGATGCAGACCACCCACTTTTCCTGGATAGAACCAGTACTTTACACCTCCCGCCATAACTGATCTAGTATAGTTAACAAAGTAGAGCATTATTTTTCTAAATTTTATATTTTGTTTTAGCCCACCCTTCATGTATGCAGTACTCACCCCAGTTGGCTAGGCGGGCGAGGAACACGGCATGGCAATGTATCGACTGCAAGGTCTGCTGTATCTGCTCAGACCCCGGGGAAGCGGTAAGAATTGTTTTGACAATACAGGAGAGGATATTGATGTAAATTATTATACATTAAACTTATTTACGCTGCTGTAGTATTGATGTGGAGTCATCTGTTGAATAACTATGCATTCCGACCAAAAGTAGGTCACTATAATGAACATTGACATACTATATACACTTGACCTACTATATACACTTCATTGACTCAGGTAAAGGTTCTTAGTTACCTCCGTTTCTAAGTCATTGATAGCCATATAGCTAGATGAGAATGACTGGAGACAACCTGGAAGAATTATGGGTGATATTCCTAATACGAATACATCCATCATAATGTGTTAAAGAAGCTATCCCGCTGACAACAGCATCATTTTACAACATATGTACACCATTTCTAAACCTACTAACAGCAAGGTATATATATAACTTAAATATTTTGAGAATTCAAACGCTATATATAGACACAATGTAAACGGCTTTAACCAGCCAGGCCAGACCCCAAAACAAGAGAGTCGAATTAAGAGTTACCAACTCATAATTCATTTTACGCATTTCAGTCACCGGTATTTTAAAAATTCGTGAAAAATCCTATATTTTAATCGGCAAATATACATTATTATTTGACTTGAACATCTGGATAGTGTTTTGATAAACGGTTTTTGTAGTGTAATTTTGACATTGTTTGTCGGGTTAGTTTCTGGGATGAAAATTGAAATAAAGGGCCCTGGTTTCATATCCAGTATGCTGATGCACTAAACTAGGTCCCATGAAACGTCGGATTTATTTATTGTTAGTGAAATAGTTTGGTCTCGAAAACTCGCCGACTCTATAAATCATTAATATTTCTTCATGCTATAATACACTTGTATTGTGTGATTCAAACACACCTTTATTTGACAATATGCACAACTGGCAACATGAATCCCATGTGTAACAATATACACAACTGCTGGCAACATTAATCCCATGTGTAACAATATACACAACTGCTGGCAACATGAATCCCATGTGTAACAATATACACAACTGCTGGCAACATGAATCCCATGTGTAACAATATACACAACTGCTGGCAACATGAATCCCATGTGTAACAATATACACAACTGCTGGCAACATTTATCCCATGTGTAACAATATACACAACTGCTGGCAACATTTATCCCATGTGTAACAATATACACAACTGCTGGCAACATTAATCCCATGTGGAACGATATACACAACTGCTGGCAACATGTATCCCATGTGTAACGATATACACAACTGCTGGCAACATTTATCCCATGTGTAACAATATACACAACTGCTGGCAACATTAATCCCATGTGTAACAATATACACAACTGCTGGCAACATTTATCCCATGTGTAACAATATACACAGCTGCTGGCAACATTAATCCCATGCGTAACAATATACACAACTGCTGGCAACATGAATCCCATGCGTAACAATATACACAACTGCTGGCTGCTTTATGATAAAACATAAAAAACAGACTGATTCTCGAGATTACCAGAAAGAAAAAAAACATGTTCATCAACAATAATTCAACCGAAGGTATTATGAGCTCATTTAATGCATGTGGGCATGTCGTATGAAACTGAATCATGTTATGGTAGTTTTCTTTTGTATTCGGATTGGCACCAAAATCGCCTCCAGTCCCTACATAATGTTTTAACCGTTTTCAGCTCTACTGGCCGAAGGCCAGCAGAGCTTATGGGATGCCGAGTTGTCCGTCGTCCGTCGTTAACGTTGTCTCGTTAAGACGATAGGGTCTTCTTTTTTCATCCGATCTTTACCAAACTTTAACAGGTTGTTAATATCAATGAAAGCTCGGACAAGTTCGAAAACCAGCCAGATCGGACCGGTACAGCTGAGTTATGGCCCTTGATTTAGGTAAAAATGCTATATTGCTATATTTTGCCTCGTTAAGACGATAGGGCCTTCATTTTTCATCCTATCTTTACCAAACTTTACCACATTGTTAATATCAATGAAAGCTCGGGCAAGTCCGAAAACCAGCCAGTTCGGACCAGTAACAGCGGAGTTGTGGTCCTTGAATTAGTTAAAAATGCTATATTGCTATATTTTGCCACGTTAAGACGATAGGGCCTTCATTTTTCATCCTATCTTTACTAAACTTTACCACATTGTTATGGCCCTTGATTTTGTTAAAAATGCTATATTTTGCCTCGTTAAGACGATAGGGGCTTCATTGTTCATCCGTTCTTTACCAAACTTTCTCAGATTGTTAATATCAATGAAAGCTCGGACAAGTTCGAAAACCATTCATATCGGACCAGTAACAGCGGAGTATGGCCCTTGATTTAGTTCAAAATGCTATATTTTGCCTCGTTAAGACGATAGGGCCTTCATTATTTATCCGATATTGACCATACTTTATCAGATTGTTAATGTCAATGAAAGCTCGATCAAGTTTGAAAACCAGCCATATCGGACCAGTAACAGCGGAGTTATGGCCCTTGATTTTGTTAAAAATGCTATAATTTGCCTCCTCATATGATAGGGCCTTCATTTTGCATCTGATATTTGCCAAACTTTACTAGATTTTATGACTTTTTTTTTATATATATATATATATTTATTTTATTTTATTTTTTAGCTCTTTGGACCAGTCGGACCAGTAACAGAGGAGTTATGGCTCTTGATTTAGTTAAAAATGCTATATTTTGCCAAAACTTACAAAAAAACGTAAATGGCAGTCACTCGCTTCATTGATGTTATAAGAGCCATGTTAGCCAGTAGAGCGTCCACAGGCCCTCTTGGGCCTCTTGTTTGTTATCTCCGTTTCTAAACTGCAGATAGACATATAATACACTATACAATTATTGACATGTCGACACAATAATGTAACTGTACACTCAAAGCCTTTGTTCTTGTTTAGAAATTGCTTATTTAGTGTTTTAAGAAAAAGACATTCAATTTTAAAACCACTTATTTACTACTTTCATTAATGTATTTGTAACCGGGAACAGGTAAATAGTGAATAATCGATTCCTAACCGTATGTCGTCAATAGCTCAGTGATTAGAACGCTGGTACGGTAAACCGGAGACCCTGGGTTCGAGTCCCGATTTTTTCACCACCTGTTATATTTGAGTGCTCGTCCAGAAAATCTCGAGCACTGGTTCTCCTGTATAATAATCCGATGGGGTGTATGTAACTGGGTACAGGTAAATGGTGAGTACTCTACTCCTAACCGTATGTCATCGATAGCTCAGTGGTTAGAGCGCTGCTACGGTAAATCAGAGACCCTGGTTTCGAGTTCCGGTTGAGGAACGATCTTTCACCGCATGTTATATATTTTTATATTTTCAGGACTGTATGCTTTTCTGCGACGCTTGCGACAAAGGTTACCACATGATGTGTCACGAACCGGAAGTTGATGATAAACCTCAAGGTACACACAGAATTCGATACATTCACATTCAAACCACCTACCGCTACATTATTCAATTGAATTAAATAATATATGTTATTTATAAACTAATATCAATCAAGATGGACAGACAGGAATAAACACTCATCTTCAAATGAGTGTTACGATTATCTTCATCACATTGCGGTATGGTAATAAAACCTGTTTTCCGTGGGCGGGAGAGTAAAGACACTGCGTCTAAAACGTTCTCGTCTCTCACCGCTGCGGGTTCGAATCCCACTGGGAGCTCGACTAGTGTCGATTCTTACAGATGGTGGGACGTATACAGTACTGGTTCTACTCAGGAAAAATACGGTGGTCTGCCTCTACCACAAACAAATCGACCGTCATATATGACCAAACCTGTGATAAAAATGACGTAAAACACGTTTCAAACAAACAAACAAACAACTGTTAAGTTCGGTGTGTATACTGTCACATGGTCTATTATGACCGGGGTACGAAAATCGCCGAGGCAGTTCCGTCTGTTCTATATGGAGAAGACCGAAGAACTCGTTGCATTTACGGATTTATATGATGATAAATATAAACTCACATTTAGTGCTATTTTATATTGAATTTACTCAGCTGGTTGGATAACATTGATATGATGCGTGGGGTCCGTTGGAGTGGTTGATACCACACCCACTAGAACTGTCTCCCACCTTGTATTAAAATCCTTCTCAAATCCTGGATCCGCCCGTAATGATGTGTGTTAAATAGTGTACATGGTGGTATGGCAACATACAGACACGTGATTAAACTGCACCTTTCTGAACAATGGCAGGCATAATCCAGCTATTAAAATTTCTGTATTTGCAAATAATAAGGCAAAGAAAATCTAAACAAATGTTATCTTATCTACTAGGCACCTCGATTCATATCGAATATTGATATATTATCATATTCCGGTTTCTAACAGATCAGGAACACCTGTATCTGCGCTTTACTTTATTAAATGGCGTATGCACATGCTATGCACATTCACTGAACACAATTGCTAAGTATCAACTTTTGTATCTTAACTAATTTTCTTATTTTAAATATATTTTAGAATAGATATATGATAAGTATTTTGTTTTGACCCATAGTTTGTAAAACATTTATTTTTTGTTTAAATTGTTACATCTTTTGAGAGTTACCCTCCCTTTATATGAAAACATGAAATGTGCTGATAAAACACATAACATGAGTCAACGATCGCTTAAAGATATAAAATTCTTAAAATTGGTATAAAATAATAGAAAAAAACATAAAAATTTGACGCATTTATCGCAGATTCTCCGTATAAAAAAAATGAAATATGGATAATCTTAAATTACCTCCCTTTAAATTGAATATAGTTTGAAATTCAAGTAACTGTAATTCAGCGTTAACATTAAATATTTCGAAAATTTCTTTTGCAAACGCATTTGTAGTGGTAATGCTAGTAAAACATGATGTCAAAATAATTTTAACTGGCATATTTTAGAATTAGGAACATCGAAAACTTCACTAATTCGAAGTACTTAATAAAATCCTATATTCCCAGTTGTATAAGTGTTATAACTTATTTCTAAGAAAACACATTGACTTAAAAGTTTTAAAATATGTTCATGCAATCAGAGTAGACGATTTATACTCGTTATTTTGCAGTTTAACCGTATCAATGAGAATATTATTGACACATTCTTAGGTTGGTACTTAGCAATTTAGTGTATGATTATCAATGTTGATTGCCTTTACCAAATGCGGTATCTCCCGTTTTGTTTCTTCACTTCATATTTATGTTTTTTTAACTTGATTTTAATAAGTGGGGTATTGTCGATTCTTACGGATGGCGGGAGGTGTACAGTACTGGTTCTACACAGGAAAGGTGGGTGGTCTGCCTCCACCACAAAAAAAAATCGACCGTCATATAGATATAGTTTTATTCAGATAATTCCAATGGGTCATAAGACCCGTGAGGATACAACAAATACATATAAACTTGACAGCGGTAGTGAAATATATATGCAACATTATACCAACAACTAACATAATCAACAGAAAAGTATTCATATGTATAAGGTAACAATTAATACTTTAGCAGTTAATGTTGTTGATATTTTGCTTTTACCGCAAAATATGCAGAGAAGGTGACTGAACCATCACATTGAATCGCTAATATGTTAATGCACATAGTTATATTAATTTATATATAATATTAGATTTAACTAGCGTGATAAATGGGAAGCTTCTAACTAGTACACAAATGTATATACATAGTTTGTAATAAACAAATGTACACTTATAACGTAAACATGCAACTTTAGAATAACAAAAAAACGGCTATTGCAAATGTATTATTTATATACCATTTATTTTCTAATTTCAAAGGCTTTATATATAAAGACGCTAAGGTTTTGTTGTGTCTTTTTGTTTTCGCATTTGAAAAGTTCTAAAAATTTGATCATGTTAGGTCTTTTCCAAAAATATTTACTATATATAACTTGACATGTGTTGAAAATGACGTAAAAACATCATAAAAATAAACAAAAACATAATAGGCAATATAAATATACCATGCGTTGTTTTTTTGTAAATCGCCTTTGGTTTAAACAGTATTTATTTCGGAATGTTATCATAGATATTATATACAAATTATAAATGGTAAGGATCTAAAAACAAGCTTTCCAAAGCTTATATAAATTCATCTCCTTTTAGAGATGTCACATTATGATATGGCCAAATAGCATAAATATTTTTATCAAGAAAAGTAAGTAAATAAAGCAAGCTACAATACGCAGGTTTTTTTAAAATCAAAATGGAAACTGAGCACAAAAAGGGAAGCATTCCGAAGCTATATTTAGGCAATTATTTTAAGTTGGTCGTTATTAAAGGAAATCGAGCAGAAATACATGTTAAATACATAAAATTCAAGAAAACGAATCCGCATTCGACACCGATTTACAAAAGCAGTCCCCATCTATGGAAAGCCTCGGCTGCCTTCTGTTGGCCTTTTGCATTTTGTGCAGTACGCTTTGTAAGTCGTTTCGTCCATTTTCTAAGTTGTTATGTGCATTTTCTAAGTTGTGATGTGCATTTCGTAAGTTGTTATGTGCATTTCGTAAGTTGTTGTGCGCATTTTCTAAGTTGTCCTGTGCATTTTCTAAGTTGTTATGTGCATTTAGTAAGTTGTTATGTGCATTTTATATGTTGTCATGTGCATTTTCTAAGTTGTCCTGTGCATTTTCTAAGTTGTTATGTGCATTTTGCAAGTCGTCTTGTGCATTTTCTAAGTTGTTATGTGCATTTTCTAAGTTGTGATTTTCGCAAGTTGTTATGTGCATTTTCTAAGTTGTCCTGTGCATTTCGTAAGTTGTTATGTGCATTTTCTACGTTGTCCTGTGCATTTTGTAAGTTGTTATGTGCATTTTCTAAGTTGTTATGTGCATTTTCTAAGTTGTCCTGTGCATTTCGTAAGTTGTTATGTGCATATTGTAAGTTGTTATGTGCATTTTCTAAGTTGTCCTGTGCATTTCGTAAGTCGTTATGTGCATTTTGTAAGTTGTTATGTGCATTTTCTAAGTTGTCCTGTGCATTTCCTAAGTTGCTATGTGCATTTCGTAAGTTGTGATGTGCATTGTTCAAGTTGTGATGTGCATTGTTTAAGTTGTTCTGTGCATTTTCTAAGTTGTTATATGCTTTTCGTAAGTTGTTATGTGCATATTCTAAGTTGTCTTGTGCATTTTGTAAGTTGTTATGTGCATTTTCTAAGTTGTCCTGTGCATTTCGTAAGTTGTTATGTGCATTTTCTAAGTTGTTATGTACTTTTCGTAAGTTGTTATGTGCTTTTCGTAAGTTGTTATGTGCATATTCTAAGTTGTCTTGTGCATTTTGTAAGTTGTTATGTCAATTTTCTAAGTTGTCCTGTGCATTTCGTAAGTTGTTATGTGCATTTTCTAAATTGTTATGTGCATTTTCTAAGTTGTCTTGTGCATTTCCTAAGTTGTTATGTACATTTCCTAAGTTGTTATGTGCATTTCCTAAGTTGTGATGTGCATTGTTTAAGTTGTGATGTGCATTGTTTAAGTTGTTCTGTGCATATTCTAAGTTGTTATGTGCATATTCTAAGTTGTCTTGTGCATTTTGTAAGTTGTTATGTCAATTTTCTAAGTTGTCCTGTGCATTTCGTAAGTTGTTATGTGCATTTTCTAAATTGTTATGTGCATTTTCTAAGTTGTCTTGTGCATTTCCTAAGTTGTTATGTACATTTCCTAAGTTGTTATGTGCATTTCCTAAGTTGTGATGTACATTGTTTTAGTTGTGATGTGCATTGTTTAAGTTGTTCTGTGCATATTCTAAGCTGTTATGTGCATTTTCTAAGTTGTTATGTGCTTTTCGTAAGTTGTTATGTGCATATTCTAAGTTGTCTTGTGCATTTTCTTAGTTGTTATGTGCATTTTCTAAGTTGTTATGTGCGTTTCGTAAGTTGTTATGTACATTTAGTAAGTTGTTATGTGCATTTCGTAAGTTGTCTTGTGCAAACTACAAGTCGTCGTTAAGTAGACTTTTTATCGGAATAGGTTTTGAATGAAACACCGGTAGAAATGGCGGCTCCAGGAGCGAACGCTATGCTCTGCATACTTTAACAAAATTGGGTTAGGGAAATTATACAATAAATTCTTAGAACAGAAAATTGATTTCAAAATATGTAAGGGATTGTCTGACGTGGAGTTAATAAATCTTGGTCTGAAAACAATAGATCACAATATGCAGTATCAGGAGGTGTGGTACAGGTGGCCGTGGGTACGGAAGATAAGGGGAGGGACCGGGAGACAAGGGTAGGGGTCGGAAGACAAGAGGACGGGAGTCGGGAGAGAAAGGGGCGTGAGGTTTTTAAAATAGCAAGTTTGTAAAAAAAATAAAATGAATTATCATAGTTTGAGAGTCGTTTTGGGTAAATCAGTCTATATCCTATCAAAATCCATAATTGACCATTATCTTGTCTGCCATACACGTTCTGTCTCCACGATAGATACGTTTATAGATGTTGTCCCTTGTTCTCTGAGAGAGAAGAGAGAAAAGGGGGCGGAGAAGGGAGAATAGGGAGGGAGAAGGGAGAAATGGGGGAGGGAGGAGGGAGAAGACGACCTAACGTAGCCCCTACCCATCAGTGTGGGAACTAACAAATAATAATAATAATAAATATATTTAAATAAAAGTAATATTAACGTGCTATTTGTTGAAAACAAACATATTTTAAGTTTTCCTGAAAAAAGTCCCAGAGTATTTAAAATATGTTTGTTTTCAACAAATAACACGTGAAGTCCAGACTCTATTGAACCTATACCTTTAGGACGTCCTATTGGTCAAAAGATGGAGGGCTATAAACCTTAGGACTACACACAAAGACAAACAAATAACACGTTGTTGTTTTTTCAGACCAAGATTTATTAACTCCACTTCAGACAATCCCTTAATCATTTTGAAATCAGTTTTCTGTTCTAAGAATTTATTGTATAATGTACCTAGCCCAATTTCTTTTATCTATGCAGAGCATAGCGTCCGCTCCTGGAGCCGCCATTTCTACCGGTGTTTCCTTCAAAACTTATTCCGATAAAAGTCTACTTAACGACGACTTGTAGTTTGCACAAGACAACTTACGAAATGTACATAACAACTTATGAAATGCACAAGACAACTTAGAAAACGCACATAACAACTTAGAATATGCACAAAACAACTTAGAAAATGCACAAGACAACTTAGAATATGCACATAACAACTTACGAAATGCACATAACAACTTAAAAAATGCACAAGACAACTTAGAATATGCACATAACAACCTACGAAATGCACATAACAACTTACTAAATGTACATAACAACTTATGAAACGCACATAACAACTTAGAAAATGCACAAGACAACTTAGAATATGCACATAACAACCTACGAAATGCACATAACAACTTACTAAATGTACATAACAACTTGGAAAATGCACATAACAACTTACGAAATGCACATAACAACTTAGAAAATGCACAAGACAACTTAGAGAATGCACATAACAACCTACGAAATGCACATTACAACTTAGAAAATGCACAAGACAACTTGGAAAATGCACATGACAACTTAGAAAATGCACAAGACAACTTAGAAAATGCACATGACAACCTAGAAAATGCACTTAACAAATTACTAAATGCACATAACAACTTACTAAATGCACATAACAACTTAGAAAATGTACAGGACAACTTAGGAAGCGTACTGCACAAAATGCAAAAGGCCAACAGAAGGCAGCCGAGGCTTTCCATACCCATCAATTACCACATTTTACGATTATGAATCACATCTGCGGGCGGACACTATACAGTCCTGCACACGCTTGTTCAGTTGGCGAGAAAGTTCTGAAGAGCCGAAAAGGAGATTGTTATTTAAACCTTGTATGAATTCAAATATTTCAGGCAAATGGATTTGTAACGAATGCGAGAGTGACGGTGTAGATATCGACGATATAGAAGAAAACAACAATGTGGTGGATAGTACAGTAAGGTCCACTGATTCAGGTACGAGAAAAATATATATTAGCATATAAATAACTATACTATGAAAAGTCATTATTGAATATACCACATGAATCCTGCCTATGTGTATAACCATCATATACTAAGGTCATACTGTATGAATATATAGACAGTTGTGTGTATGCGTGCGTGCGTGCGTGCGTGCGTGTGCGTGTCCCGCTCTGTGTAGCTATGGAACTATTGATTTAATTAAACTTGAACCAACTATCATAAGTTCATTTAATTAAACTTAAACCAATTATCATAATTATGTAATAAATCCATGTCCATAACTCAAAGACCCTGATCATAATTTATGGTCGAAATATTCGGCTGGGGCATATGCCACTCCTCCGATGGATAGTTTTGGTATATCAGTTTTGTATTTACATAACTACTTAAACCGCCCGTGCCTCTGACGATGCGATACCGACCAATAGGTTTACAATAGTTTCGTTTGTTATAGGAAGTATCTCATTAGTCGTGGTGATATAGCAACCTGAGTAAATTTCCCTTATTTCCAGGATGACCATCGTACATACTTGTATCGTAAGTAACTGTTCGTCTTATGCCATTTATTTTCCCTTTACAGAATCTACATCCGGTCAAAGGGTGTTCTCCGACAGTAGAAGCAGTAACGGGTAAGTCTTATATGTACTTCGCGTGTTTTCCTCGTTTATTCCACCGTCTGTTCCACCTTCTATTCCACCGTCTATTCCATCGACTATTCCGCCGTCTATTACACCGTTTATTCCACCGTCTATTCCACCGTCTAACTCAGTCTATTCCACCGTATAATTCATCGTCAATTTCCGCCCTCTATTGTACCGTCTATTCCACCGTCTATTCCGCCGTCTATTCCACCGTCTTGTCCACCGTCTATTCCACCGGCTTGTCCACCGTCTTGTCCACCGTCTATTCCGCCGTTTTTTCCACCGTCTATTCCACCGTATATTTCACCGTCTATTCCGCCATCTATTCCATGTCTTTTCAATCGTTGATTCCACCGTCACCATTCCCGCCTGTTTCCATCAAACAAGTGTTCACTGTTTATGACGGGATGCCGATATATTCGGTTTGCGACAGTACGTCATTTACAGTATCGCCATTCTTTGTTTTCTAACCCTTGCCTACTAAAATTGAAAGGAAAACGATAGACACCGCATAGTATACTGAAAGGAAAAAGAAACGCACCACAGAAATTTCCGCTATATATTGTATGTACAATATGCTGCTGTTAATCGAATGGTACATCTTTCCGTTCTGAAAAAACAACACGTAACACAGCAAATAGTATTCCTGCAAAGTTTCATTAATGACAGAGTGCGCGTTTGGCGCAAACTTAGGATGCAAAATTTTGCAAACTTTTTACGTTAGATGCAGTACTGAACCGGCTCAATTTTTCAAAGAGGAACTTCAGCATTTATGAATTTCTTGTTACAACGTGTACTGTGATTAAAACGTCTACAACATCACTGTTGCACTGTTGTGTCCTTTCTCTAACTTTTTTTGTTACAAAACTTCTTGGGATTTCCTTGGATTATATATGGTATTAAGTGTGCAGTATATACACTATATAGCGGAAATTCTCGTGGTGCGTTTCTTTTTCTTTCCAGTATATTTCTCTGTATACCATTTATGACTACGTTATTTTTCAATTTTAAATGTAAAATTGAAGAGATAACCGTGCTAAGATGTCCAATCTGGGATGGTATTGAATGGTTTTACCATCTGTGAATTTCATTTTTCGGCGACGCGGTAGCGGTACATTAAAACGTAATTTTAGACCGCAAAACCAACCACATATTGTCCCAGCTTGAACATCTTTGCATGGTTCTCTCAAGTATTATGCAAGTCAATTTAAATGCTAGCTATATTTAATTACATAACAATAGTTTTTTGTTTCTCTGTCAATTCCAATTCACTTGATACGGTTTTCATTCGTCACATTTTTTCATAATGTTGCAATAATGTATAGGGTATCTGTATAGAAAGGTGTGATATTAGGAGATGGAGGGATGGATCGGGACGATATAGGGGCTTGTGCCTATTTTGATAAATGATCCAACTCGATCTCACGATCCCTAGATCACTAAGCCGGCGTGTTAACCATTACACTTCGGCACCTACCAGTGTACAATAATAACAGTAACAATTATACCAGTTTCAGACTACCCAAGTTCAACAGCGCCAGTAGGAGTCCACCGCGTGTCAAGGTGCCCAAGATGGAGATGGACGCTACCTACCCGAACGCCTCCACGTGGACCACCCACGACGTTGTCAGCTTTTTTCAGCAGAAAGGCTTCGAAGAACAGGCAGACGCCTTTAAGGAACAGGTATAGATAAAATCTGTAATAAAGTAAATGATGCTGTCAAAGCTTGCAGTATGTTTTATAGGGTTACATTGTAAACGTATACTCGACACTTCAAATAAAGATGCTGCAATAGACGGTAAATTCACTACTACCAAGTATCAACGACTATGGTTAACATATCATATTCAAACAACCATGGCCACATTGCAACTTGTCTTTATCTTAATAATTATACTCGGTAATTTTTTTTTAGACCAGTGGTAATAATTGGCTGTACAATATGTAATACTGTATGGATGTTCTTGACTTATTGTTCTTTTTATCAGAAATATGTATGCAAACAATAATGTAACTAAACAAAATTATTACCCTTGGTAAATTTCTCCTTTTTTTACGGAGTACTAGTATATCTAGTATATATTCATGGGACAATGCAACACATCTCTTGAGCATGGTAGGGCGTGTAGAATTATTTTCACTCATTACCACGATCAAACACCATTGCTGCAACGAAAAGCTAAGCTTAAAATAAAGCAATAAACGTAAATTATTATAATCTATACTCTTTTCTTACAATAAATTAAAGAAATTAACCCGCCAAATAACGGCAAAATTACACTACGAAACCGTTGATCAAAACTCTATCCAGGTGCTCAGGTCATATAATAATGTATATGTGCAGATTAAAAGATAACACATTTCACAGGTTCTTAAAATACCCGTGATTGAATATGCGTAAAGTGAATTATGAGTTGGTAACTCTTAATTCGACTCTCCAGTTTTGGGGTTTGATCTGGCTGGTTAAAGCCGTTTATATTGTGTCTATATAGTTTGGAGTCTCAAAATATTTAATCATTTGTATACCTCGTCGCCAGTAGATTTAGAAACGGTTTACATTTGTTGTAAAATGCGTTGTTGGATAGCTATATTTTAAGTGTTTTTATATTTCTTGAACCGATCTGGATTTCGCGCTAAACATGTGTTGAATATTTACCTAGTGTATGTATAATATCATAACTTATATAAGGCAATACCCGAAGCAGTATATATTTAATTAATACATACATGTTTAATTGCCACCTCTAATTCTAGGAAATTGATGGCCAGTCTCTTCTACTGCTCAAAAGGTCAGACGTCCTGCAAGGCCTGTCGCTGAAACTTGGTCCGGCTCTCAAAATTTATAATTACGTCACGAAATTGCAAACATGCGGACAACATAACTCCTGATGAAATGTGCACGTGTTTAGGTGTTAACTATACAATATGCGGTTAAAAGGAACAATCAATGCAATTATAAAAAAGACGTGTGGACACAGACTGAAGGGACACGGGCTCAATGGAAATGTGCTGATGGACACGGGCTGAAATGGAACGCTAGATTCATTGTGGCTGGAACGTGTCCGTTAATGCTCAGATTCTGACGGTTCATTGTTGTATTCACACTCAATTATTTGCTTTGTGTATGCCTGCTTTTATTCTTACTGTTTTGAAATATGAAGAAAGTCAATAGAAAGCATAGGAACGTGGACGTGCAAATGCGTGTCAAGAATGGAATTGTATTCTATACTCAGTCAAAAAAGAAAGTGTGCTCATCTATTTTTTGAAATATTCAAAAAGTTTTCAAAACAAGTTTTAAAATGTACAAAATGTATGCATTATTAAAAGCAGTAATACGGTTGTATGAACAGTTTCTTCACTAAAACAGTTTGTGTTTCACGAAGTTTCACGAAGTCAAAATAGAGCACAACCAAAATTGCAAAATGCGTTGAGTTGAATGGGAAAACACAAAATAACATTCATCTTGTTAATTGCTGGTTTTCTGGACTTCTCAAACAAAAAGTTATGATGTTTGAACACATAATATGTTGTAAAAGTTCACAGCAATGTAATATCGCTGATGAGGTTGATATGCAAATTTGATTACACGCTTTCTAACGGAGAGGATTAGGACTCAGTGTACTGTTACCGTAAAAGGTGCACTCAATCTCAAATCTCTCGATGTCTCCAGGTGTTAATTGAAAAAAATGAAACTTACACTCAGTAAAATTTAACTCTGTGTTTGCATATAAACTATGTCATAAATGGTTTTAACACCGCATATTTAACCTGATGCATTAAGACGGTGTACCCCACAAACGCGGCAATATCTACCATGCAGGGCCTGCATCTGTGCAATAAATAAACCATTTGGCCCTGCACGCTACCTGTTGCCACGTTTGTGAGTATACAGCATAATAGTGCATTAGTTTACATATGAAGTATTAAAACTATTTATTTGGCATAGTTTCCAAAGTTTAATTTTATTCTAGTGATTATTATGCCTCACTCCCTACGATATAAGGCTTCCGAATTATCGGAATACTTGATCAGCGGTTTTATTTTAATAAGCATATTTTGCCTTTAAGAGGCCATTACATTGAAAAGCAAACTTGATCTCTTAACACAGGTAATTTCTTAATACAGACGCATTTAAATTAAACAACGGAGAGCTGAAACGGTGGGCTCTTAAAGCAGGTGCGCTAGTGGAGGTGGTGAGCAGGTTTGACTGTAAATTCCTTGTTTTGACTCCTATAATGACGGCCAATGTTAAATGATGTTCAGTTTATGACTATAATTTCATATTCATCTGTGTATATATGCATTCCAAGAAAGTACATATCATGTCAGTGTTTATATTCAAGATGTGTTTTTGTTTATAGAATCTAGAGCAAGGTTATTTTCGTTTAGTATGAGCATACACATTCTGGCAGGGGCACTGGCGCGACACCACGGTGCTGAAAAGTCCGTGCAACACATGGAAAATGTTCAGTGACCATATAAGAAAACGTGCTCAAAATATACAGATTTATTTTTGATTTTTTGTTTTCCGAACTAAAGCTATAAGCATGTGGTATATACATATGATTATATACAAATGACAAATCGTTTTGTTTAAATGACAAATGTAAGTTATGCATTTCTAATGTTCGACTTTTGTGAAGCTATGAGGGTGACACTTACTTTGATTACTGTACATGGATTGTCCTTAGAGTTTAATAAAGTTTGAAATAGTAAAACTGTTTCTCCGTTAGTATCACTTGTTTATGGTAAGTACTGGTTTGAATGAATGTCACTTGTTTATGGTAAGTACTGGTTTGAATGAATGAATCAAGTCTTTCTTATATTAAATGTGTATTAATAAAATGCACTAACTGTTTGGAGCACCATGAACATTTCTGCTGCATAAATATTTAAAATATCTGGAAACGTGCCTCCATCGTAAATTGAGTGTCTACTTTAGAATTTGCAACAACTCTTCAGTTCTGCAGGTAAGAAGGTTCTATGCCCATTCTCCATATTTTATCTTGAGGTAAATGGAGGATGAGCATTGCACGTTCATTCATGTTAGGCACCATATAACCTTGCATGTGTTGGTGCGCCTTAAAACCCAATTCAATTCAATTCATATTTAAAATACGTTCCTGTCAATATTTCTGAATTGTGTAAGTTGTTTTCGCCCTGTTTGTAAATGTTGCACTGCGGGTTTGTTATATAATTGTTTCACGGTTGAACTTGTCAAGTTCCTTTTGCGCAATGAACACTAGTGTTCGTCTGAGATAATAGTCTAATAATATTTCATGGGTATCCGGTGATGATAGGGAATTCCAACCCGAGGTATAAGTGTTTTTATCGGAACCGATGCTCTTTTTCTTGCATATCAGAGATATGTTGTGCGTTGACTCCGCCAGCTACTATGGTTTTGCATGTTTTCCTGCATACCGGATGTTGGTGCGCGCGTGACTTTTATCTTTATCCATAAACTTTCCATCCCCCATGTAAAACGTGGAAAGCCTTATCCGGTATGCAAGAAAAAAGAATACATTTTATATTAATAACATGGAAACAATAAATGGTTAACTGTTACTAATGCACGTGTTCTTGTCTGTATTTGTAAATCCACTGAAGTCCTACATAGTGCGCTAACGCACAGACTCTCCAACCGTTTTACTTACACAAATGTACCCTTTTCTTGTATGTTTATGGAAATATTAATACATAATATTAGTTGTTTTAACAATTAAAGAAACTACACTGCGGCCCTCAAATGAAGTTATAAAGAGGAGGAATGTAAGTATGTGTAAAGCACGAACAGGAAATGTAGCATTCACAGAAAAGGTCAATCAAAAACACGCATTCAAAAATACAATCACAAGGACAAATAGAAGTAAAGAATACAACAGGATTGCCAATAGATTACCACCTTGGAACGGTCAGTGGCAACAAGACCGCTATATATAGGGTGATAGGGGTGCACCAAATCTCAGTCTTGCCCTATTGTCATCTCAAACGGGACAGTGTAAATAAAGATATCCCCGCTATACCGCTGCATGATATACAGCTTAGGCATTAATAGGCAATTAGTATCATTCAACGATGATCATGTTTATTATGAATAAAACGCAAAAGCATAGAAAGACACGAAGCAAGTATTCAATGACCTGCTAGAAGCCAGAGCAACAAGAGAATGACAGTTAAGGCCACGACAAGAACAAGACCAGAGACAAATATTAAACGGTACCATGACATTCACGTCATCGTAGCGTCCAAAATACAAAGAGAAAAGCATAGTGGCGAACTGTGAAAGGCTAGACACTAAACAGGATATTATAAGTAATACATAATTGTTTATCCTAGATTATCAAGTTTTTTTAAATGAAATAAGGTGCATTGTGTGTTTTTGTTTGATGGATTATATAGGAAATATAGGGAATCTTAGAAACTATTGGGCCAATGGCATGTGTATTTTGCAAGAAGCGTCACAGTGACAGCCAGGCGTCACGTGTAGAAAAATGAAGCTCCTGTGATAAAAAAAAAAGAAGCAAAGGCAGGGGTTTTCAAATAATCAAATGATTTATATTTAGGTATATATGAAACATATTTTAACATTTTCTCAAGAACCGGGTGACTTTTTCTTTTCATAAATGATCCTTCCCCCACAGAATGTACCGCATATTATCACGATGTTTCTTATATCACAGGTTTGAATATCGTAAATTGTGAAAGTATATCATATATGCACTCGTATGAGAGAATAATAAGGAACTTTACCTAAGGATGTACCCATAAAGCCAGTTTGGCTTAAATCCAGTGGGGTCCTATATGGGTGGTGGGGGTTATATTGGGAACACGCTAAACGATACTGAACACTTTTTAGAGACATATATTAAACATATGAACATCGATATAAGTATTTGAAGATATTAGAAATGTTAGGTAAGAATATGATTTTCAAAAAGAACTGTTATTTTATTATTTTCTAAGCTAAGTATCAGTATTACCTCCCATATATTAAAACCAACTTATTTCATTATACAAACGTATTGCTTTTAACAAATTTAAAGTTTGGCTTTGACATGAATTGCCCATTCTGTCATTGTTTGAAAAACGCTGAAATGTGTTCATTAACGATTGCTATTCACAAACAAAAACGATTTTCGATAGCCTATATCACATTTGCCTTATTTTTATCACCAC
>JAWPHD010009542.1:0-102625 GCA_037043455.1 Cyrtodaria siliqua
ATTGTTCATCTGACAATGTCGTAGATAATTTTTTCTAATCGTAAACAGGAGCGGATCCAGGATTTCATGTTAGAGGGTGGAGGGGAAGTGGGGAAGTGGGGAGGTGTGGGGCGTAAGGTTTCCAAAAAGGTGTTGACAAGCAACAACAAAAATGTGTGCCATTTTTTAGGGGGCGTAAACATATTTGTTGGGTTAACAAGCAGAAAACCGCTCATAAAAAACTTGCAATTTTTTAAAGTGTGTGGGTATATAATAAAGTCATTAAACGGCAATGGCGTGCCTTACGTGGTTATTGACACGACTCATAATATATTGGCACGAGGGCTTTAGTCCGAGCGCCAATATATTATGAGATACTTTATTGCAACTGAAATAAGTATATGACATTTTGATATGTGTTAAAAATGAGTTCCACTTAACAGTAATATCTATGTTAATAATGATATAAATATTCAGCAAGTATTCAAGCACTCCGAACAAATAAACACTTTTATCATATATATACGCATTTTTGGCCGCAATAATAAATTATATGCACACAATTACCCTACAATAAGCTCTCGAGAATTGAGCCGTATCATAAATTCGTCCGATACGTCAAATTTAGGTCATGTGACCGGGCCGAAAATGCATATCCATATTGGCCCGGTCACCTGACCGTTATTGGCTCGGTCACCTGACCATTACGATTATTGGCGATTGTTTTTTGTATTACCCTTCTTTTTTGTATACCATAACTTTGACGTTAAATCCGTCAATGACATGACGTAACCAAAGTGCGTCAACTAATGTAACTGACGTCATTTAAATAAGAGTTAAAATGGAAGCCGGCGAGAGGAAGTAAGCGTCAGTGGCTAACATATTATTTTACTTATTGTACTTAGATGGACAAATTGTTGAGGGAAGGCATCATGAAGTAAGTGAAACTGACATAGGATTTTTGTCAGCAAAACGAGGAGTGTAACTAGATCTACAGAAAAACAAACTAAATCTGTCTTTACATTTTTTCACGGAGTGTTTTCGCTCGACCGATGAGACCAGAGTAATAGAAGAAATTGGCTTCAAGGAGTTGGATGGTCTATAGTGGAAGTTTTATTCTGAGTAAAATATATAGTCCGACAAAACTTAATACTAGCCAGACTCGATGAAATCAGTCCAGGCCATCATCAGCTGGTACTTACTCGAGAAGAGGTACCTTTAGATAAGGAATTGCAGCATTCAAGGGACATACTGACATACTGACAGCCAAAAAAAATGCTCTGAAACAGCAAGAAAGGAAAATAAAAAAATCGAAATAGGAATGGAATTGAAAAAGAAAAGACAATAACGCACCACCCATGTATTAATCTCTAAATATTATTTGCAAATTTTAGTTGTTATTCGTGTATTACTACTCACCAAGTGTGGAGGTTTAAAGGAATAGTAATGACGAAAGTCCGTCTATATTAACAGGTATGGCTTTAAAATGTATTTCTTTAAGATAGTACTGTTTGCAAATGTGCGTTAGACCTGCGACAATGATAACCATTGATTGAGTTGAAGAATAAACATGTTCATAAAATCTCATATGATTCTCAATTTGTCTTCTTTAAAAGGATCCACATGTTATTATAATACATGAAACAATTCATATTATATAATTTGTGTAATATCATTTTCATATGAGAATAAATTCATAAAAGAAATCCTTTTTAAAGTACACTTTCATATAATTTCCATGAAACTTTTATTTCATTATCATGTGATACTTCAATTTTATTATGATTCTTATACACAACTTTATTTTATGTAAGAAGCATGTACTGCTATGTTTATATATAATGAAACGAAAAAAGAAACTCGACACGGGAATTTCCGCTATATATTGCATGTACAATATGCTGCTGCTAATCGAATGGTACATGGCAAGGTAAGATCTTTCCTTTCGGAAAAAATACTAAAACAACACGTAACACAGCAAATAATATTCATGCAAAGTTTCATTATTGACAGAGTACGCGTTTGGCGCATACTTAGGATGCAATATTTTGCAAATTCTTTACGTTAAATACAGTATTGCACTGGCTCAATTTTCAAAGAGGAACTTCAACATTTATGAATTTCTTGTTACAACGTGTACTGTGATTAAAACGTCTACAACATCACAGTTGTGTCCTTTCTCTAACTAACTGCAACATGTTTGTTTTACAAAACATCTTGGGATTTCCTTCGAATATATATGGAATTAAGTGTGCAGTATATACAATATATAGCGGAAATTCCCGTGTCGCGTTTCTTTTCCTTTCAGTATATATAAATTTAAATACATTTCTGTTCCAAAATGTAGATTTCTAGCATTTCGGCCGCCTTGGTCAAATATGTCTACGTGTTCACATGATGAAGTCTGAATTTTGAATGCCTTAAAAGTCATAAGAGAAATTGTTTTCCTGGGCTATCGAGCACGTGAACTTTAGTAATCAAGTCTTCGAAGATTTGTTTTATATTGCTAATGAATGAGTACTCATGTAAGATACTCTATGTAATGTGAGTACTCATGTAAGATACTCTATGTAATGTGAGTACTCATGTAAGATACTCTATGTAATGTGAGTACTCATGTAAGATACTCTATGTAATGTGAGTACTCATGTAAGATACTCTATGTAATGTGAGTACTCATGTAAGATACTCTATGTAATGTTTGTCAATTTGATAAGTCTATTGTATTGAAATGTATTTTTTGTGTAGTTTTTACTATAAACAATACATATGTAAGTTTGCTAAGCACCAAACATGTTTCTATTTATTTTTGAACCAAGATGAAGGATATTGATTGGTTTAAATTTTTGACAATAAAATAATGAATTTCACATAAATAAATCGTAAAACAAAACTAAGTGTTGAGTTTATACTGTTGGTAAAACCAGCCACCGTAAAATGTCAAATTGTAATATTGGTGCCTAGCAAACTTTGAGTAGTATCTTATGATGTTTATTCATTGATATGTTAATTTTGCATACATATTGGACATGTTTATCGTATTGTGATTTTGAATAAAATATCTAAAATCCATTATGTACATTGTTGTGCATTTTGTTTATCAGGGATGTAAAAGAGACACACGGATCATCTTGAGATATGACTGCACGTGACACAATGATAAAGGTATGATCTTACTTCGTTCTATGTAAAAAGTGTGAAACATACACAACAATTCAGTTATTTGACAAAGTCTGTTTCACCTGTGCACAATTATCGTCACTTAATTATATACTAGTTAAAATAATGGAATTAGAATAATTCAACAAGTCAAGATGTTTTTTTATATATATACTTTAATGTGTCTTATTTAATTTCCCGAGTGAGTAAATATAATAAGTAATAGTAATGATTTAGTACTTAATATTCAAGATACGCCAGTACATGTACCAACAATCGGTAAATGACCATATTATTATTCGTTTGATAACCATATACCATATAATGTGAATATTAGTACAGATAAACATGCCTATTAATCTACCACGGATTTTTAAAAGTCACACATCAATTGCTGACTTAATTAATTTGTCTACCACAGACATTAATTCCACAATAACATAGATACCCGTTGTTGAGTGAAGACAAGTCACTTCACTGACAGTCAAATTACAAGACACGCAGTCGCAGTAAATGAAAACACTTTACTGACGGTCCGTTTTACCAATGTTCTTGCATTCTTCACCAAAAAACGTTTCTAAGTAAAATGCTCAATACGCTATCTAGCAAAATGATTAATACGTATAATGACATAAATTTACAAGAGTGACTTATACATTCACAAACATGACAATTAATACATAACGAATCATAACTAAAATTAGGCAATTCAATTGCTGACTCTGTTTTAATTAGTTTGTCTACCTCAGACTTTAAATTCACAATAAAGATAGCTAACCGTTGTTGAGTGAAAACAAGTATTAACCCAGTGATTGAAAACACTTCACTGACAATCAAACTACAAGACACGCGGTCCCTGTAAATGAAAACACTTTACTGACGGTCCGTATTGCCACTGTGCTTGCATTCTTCACCAAAAAACGTTTCTAATTAAAATGCTTAATACACATTTTATCACAAAGATAGATACGTATTATGAGTGTACCAATGTGAAAAATAGGTTTACAACCATGACATATACATTTACAAAACATGACATTTAAAACATATAACAAACCGTAACTACAATTAGGGAGGGTTGGGAGGGAATTTTGAAAAATACAAACACTGTCTTTTCACTCAGAAAATTTCGAACTATGATTTTAAGCGGGTATAATTTTTTATTATATACTATATAGAGCCAATCAGATACCGATACGGATTAACCCCTTACACAGTATACCAAGACGAAGTTATTATATTTTAAACTATTTTTAAACCATAATGTTTGATTTTCTTAAGAATGAGTGTTATTTAGAATTTAAAACTCTCAAAATAACATACAATCGACATTTTATTGAATCTGCTTGAACGAACAGTTAGTTGCACATCTTTTAAAAATAGAAAGAATCTTAATATAACTTCCATCTCGAGTAAACATAGACAAATTAAATTGTCTTAAGCTTATGCTAACTGTTCGTTATGCATGTTTTATATGTTTTAGGTTTTAGCTATATTTTTAATATACATGCATTGATTTGTATAAATTAGTGTCTCATAGGCCGATATCGACCCAAAATCTCATATATTTTAATATGTTGTACTGAACGTTGTGTATGCCATATGATGATTTGTGACACTTTAATAGACATTTATATTCTTCTTCTATGTAATGAGCATTGAACTATAGTTCGGGGCGCTAGTTTCAGCCAAAGCTATTTTATTTACTTTAAAGGCAAAATCAACACGTACCTAAATAAGAGGTATATCAGTGAAACAGACATTGTTAGTGGTAAATAAAAATACCTTACTTTTCAAAATATATTGAGAAATAAAACAAAACATTTCGCCGTTTTGTGTTATACTATTGTGTTTGTTGCATACAGTCAAAGTGCTTAACTAAATGTCATTTGGGGTCACATGGGGTCACTATTCGCTCCACTGCAGGGATGATAAAAGGAATTTCCTGGTACAAAGTGGAAAAAGAACCATGTATATATCACTTCAGAAATGACCGGTATATCATACATTACCCGGCCTAGTATCACGACGACGTAACTCAGTGGCACTGGTGAGACTTGAACCCGGGTCCTCCGGTTGTAAGTCCGTGCTATCCACTGGACCTTTTAAAACGTGCAAAGAAGTATGTGCGTCAGGTGTATGTTAAGTTGGAGTTAGATGTGGTTACATTTATATAACTGACGAACAACAAGGTCAACTAACATAACGAAATCCATCAATTATTGTTTTTAGAAACACGATATCATTAAGACATAATACAAACTATTCGCATTCACATTTCAAGTCAATAAATACGTTTTATTTACATTTCATATGATATTTATAGGATTCAAATAAGTAAGTAAAGTAAGTAAGTAAATTCTTTATTAGAGTGACATGTGTACAAGTATCAACATAATATTGAAATATTACACCCGATCCAATGGACCAATAAGTCACGTCTGCAAACTTTTCATATAATTAACGTGATATACTAAAGATATATACAAAAGTATATTATTTACAAAATCTACGCTCCGGATATCATACTCATATCAATTTAAGTCATAAATTATAAAATGCGAGAATATGAAACATAAGTATAATTATTATAAAGGCAGTAAGATTAAATGACAAGTTTTCATCCTCTTGATATGAGTCAACTTAGTGAATGACATGGTATTTTATAGCATAATTATAATAACTTGGTATGAACAGCATTATATATATATATAAGTAAAGTGTTTAATTCCCTACATGGTATTTCGTCTTTTGAGGAATGCTTTCACTAAATATTTAGCAATTTTTCTAGGAAAGTTCTTAACTATATATATGAGTTTGTCAGGTTCGTTCATAATGAATTACAAATCAGTTAATTGTTCATAAAATACATCTTCTTTTATATAATTATAGAAAGAACATTTAGCTAAAACATGCATCTCATTCTCAATTTGAGTGTCATTGCAAAATATGCAAAGTCTTTGTTCAGAAGGCTCTCCAACGTAACGCCCAGTCTCTACCCTTAATGGTAGAATACCGCACCTAAATTGAGAATTCATGTCTGCTCATCAATTATTGTTCTTAGAAACACGATATCATTAAAACATAATACGCAATATTCGTATCCACATTTCATGTCAATTAATACGTTTTTTTACATTTCATATGATATTTATAGGATTCAAATAATATGGAGCAAACCAATACAATCTCCAAATTAAATTATTTATGCTACCATCAAAAACAATACAATGCCACATCGTTTACATCATGAGAACATGTCTACAAATTACAACATAGTATAATTATACAGCAAAATGACAAAGAATTACAACATATAATATGAAACTAAACAAATACAACAACATTTAAAATAATGACATTATGACATTATGACTGTGTCACAAAGAAGGTAGAGAACCTAGACGGGGACACCCTCCAACATCGCAGCTACCTCGCAAGAGTAACAATAATGATTAAAATAATGGAACTAACTATTATGAAAGCTAGTGACAGGACCAGAGATTCACAAATGATTTATCAGACCTTGGTCTCAACCGAGGTATACATGCACTCCGTCTTCCAAACAGGGTGTCCATGATTCAGGGTTTGTCTCAAAAGTTTATCAGTGCCGTCGTCTTCAAACAATGTAAGTAGTTTATCTGTATTATACAGCTGCAACACAACAGCGACGTTCTTCACAGAGTCCTCGACATTCCAAAGTGGATTAGGAAATGTAACGTCCACAGTGCTGCTTTTGTTTACAACGTTATTATTATTAGTTGCGATTTCAGATATATATGCACAGTTACGTCAGTCATCAACTAAATACAGGACAGTTTCATCTAATGTTCATAAATATAGCACATTTTCATCTAATGATATATCGATAGTTTTATAAAACTACAAAATTCACATATTCATAAATGTACAGCATTCATAAACCACACTCACATCGTCTCTTCTAAAGTTTTATGTTTTTCCATCTTACATTTACTTTACCACGACAAAACAAATCTAAAAATATCTGCCAATGAAGAAGCACACATTTCTTTATTCAAATGTTCCTGCATTCTACATTATGCACTTCACAAACGCATACTTTTGAAATATTCTCACATTAAAGCATTCACACATTTCACGTTTTCACACATTTGAAATATTTTCATATTAAAGTATTCACATATTTCAAGAATTCACACATTTTAAATAATCACACATAAAAGTATTCACAAATGTTAAATATTCACACATATAAAGTACTCACACATTTTAACTATTCACACATTTTAAATATTCACACATTAAAGTATTCAAACATATATAATATTCTCAAATTTTAAATATACACACATTTTAAGTATTCACACATTTTAAAATATTCAGACATTTTAAATACTCAAACAAAAAATAATTCAAACATTTTAAATATTCACACATTAACAACCCCGTTTAACCTTCTCGGAGAAGGGGTTGGATGGGGTATGACAGTTAATAATCGGACCACGTAATGAAATATTCACACATTACAATGTTCACACATTAAAGTTTTTAAACATTTTAAATATTCACACATTAAGGTATTCACTTATTCACACATTTCAATTATTAATACATTTCAAGTATTCAAACATTTAACATAGTCACACATTTCAAATATTCACACATTTACAACAGCCATCAAACAAGAATAAATCGACTTCAATGTCATCGACGTCTTCTGGCTCTGTGACCCCAAGTTTCACCACCACGGCGGTAACGAGGCTGAGCTCTTGTGAACACTTGCATCCGGTGCACCAGGTTACAGCGCTGTTTGTGAAAATGAAAACATTAATAAATTAAAATCAACGCGCTTACATTCAAGGGGATTCACACGTCTCGCTTAACGGGGACGGGACTTAGAAATAAGAGGTAAACATTGTTTAAATGGAAGTTTACATTTTGGATGAAACCGATGTGTCCAAAAAGATGCTCTACCCAAGAAATATGTCAACATAGAATGTTTAACTTCCACATTTTAAATTATAAACTAAGGTTAAAACATCTAGTGCATAATTATAGTTCGTGGGACAGTGAAGTAAACGTAATAATTACTAAGTTATCTGCCCTTTGCTTGGAGAATGAAGGTCACATCCGCATTGTCTATGTCACGCTGCGGTGTACTAACCCAGATATAACTATAACCAAAGTCTGAAGATCTAATGCATACAGTTCATGGAAAAATGCAAAAGTTGAATGTAAACATTATTAAGTTATATTTCCTTTACTTGAAGGGTGAAGGTATTTCCTACGTCACATTACGATGTACTAACCAAGGTACAACTATAACAAACGTTTGAAAGGTCTAATGCATACAGGTCATGGGAAAATTACCTAAACGTAGAAGCTGAATGCAAAACATATTAAGTTGTTTACTGGAGGGTGTCACATCCACATTTGTAACGTTGAGATGAACCAACAAAGACACAACTTTAATCATAAAGGTATAGTGTATATAGTTTGTGAGAAAGTAACCTAAACGTAAACGTCGAATGTAAAAAATAATAATTTGTATTCCCTTTGCTTGGAGGGTCAAGGTCACATCACATTTGCTTTGTCACGTTGCGCAACTATACGCAAAGTCTGAATGGTGACCTAATCGCAAAAGTCGAATGTTGCCACCGCAACATCTATGTCTCTTTTTTTCCTAGTGATAGCAGCAGTTTTTATGTACTGTAATATTATCTTACATTCAACTGCCCTCGTGCAATGTATTACTACATATGATGTTCATAGTAATATCAGCAGTTTATATTTACTATAATATTCTCCTACAGTCTTTTGTAAAATGCTGTCGTGCAATGTATTACTAAATATGATGTTCATAGTGATACCAGCAGTATGTATGTACTGTAATATTCTCTTACACTCTTTTGTAAAATGCCATCGTGCAATGTATTAGTACATATGATGTTCATAGTGATAGCAGCAGTATATATGTACTATAATATTCTCCTACAGTCTTTTGTAAAATGCCATCGTGCAATGTATTACTAAATATGATGTTCATAGTGATACCAGCAGTATATATGTACTGTAATATTCTCTTACACTCTCTTGTTAAAAGCCACCGTGCAATGTATTACTAAATATGATGTTTATAGTGATACCAGCAGTATATATGTACAGTAATATTCTCTTACTGTAAAATGCCACCGTGCAATGTATTACTAAATATGATGTTTATAGTGATACCAGCAGTATATATGTACTGTAATATTCTCTTACTGTAAAATGCCACCGTGCAATGTATTACTAAATATGATGTTTATAGTGATACCAGCAGTATATATGTACTGTAATATTATCTTACTGTAAAATGCCACCGTGCAATGTATTACTAAATATGATGTTTATAGTGATACCAGCAGTATATATGTACAGTAATATTCTCTTACTGTAAAATGCCACCGTGCAATGTATTACTAAATATGATGTTTATAGTGATACCAGCAGTATATATGTACTGTAATATTCTTTTACTGTAAAATGCCACCGTGCAATGTATTACTAAATATGATGTTTATAGTGATACCAGCAGTATATATGTACTGTAATATTCTCTTACTGTAAAATGCCACCGTGCAATGTATTACTAAATATGATGTTTATAGTGATACCAGCAGTATATATGTACTGTAATATTCTCTTACTGTAAAATGCCACCGTGCAATGTATTACTAAATATGATGTTCATAGTGATACCAGCAGTATATATGTACTGTAATATTCTCTTACACTCTTTTGTAAAATGCCATCGTGCAATGTATTACTAAATATGATGTTTATAGTGATACCAGCAGTATATATGTACTGTAATATTCTCTTACTGTAAAATGCCATCGTGCAATGTATTACTACATATGATGTTCATAGTGATAGCAGCAGTATATATGTACTGTTATATTCTCTTACTGTAAAATGCCATCGTGCAATGTATTACTACATATGATGTTCATAGTGATAGCAGCAGTATATATGTACTGTAATTGTCTCTTACTGTAAAATGCCATCGTGCAATGTATTACTAAATATGATGTTCATGGTGATACCAGCAGTATGTATGAACTGTAATATTCTCTTACACTCTTTTGTAAAATGCCATCGTGCAATGTATTAGTACATATGATGTTCATAGTGATAGCAGCAGTATATATGTACTATAATATTCTCCTACAGTCTTTTGTAAAATGCCATCGTGCAATGTATTACTAAATATGATGTTTATAGTGATACCAGCAGTATATATGTACTGTAATATTCTCTTACACTCTCTTGTAAAATGCCACCGTGCAATGTATTACTAAATATGATGTTTATAGTGATACCAGCAGTATATATGTACAGTAATATTCTCTTACTGTAAAATGCCACCGTGCAATGTATTACTAAATATGATGTTTATAGTGATACCAGCAGTATATATGTACTGTAATATTCTCTTACTGTAAAAAGCCACCGTGCAATGTATTACTAAATATGATGTTTATAGTGATACCAGCAGTATATATGTACTGTAATATTATCTTACTGTAAAATGCCACCGTGCAATGTATTACTAAATATGATGTTTATAGTGATACCAGCAGTATATATGTACAGTAATATTCTCTTACTGTAAAATGCCACCGTGCAATGTTTTACTAAATATGATGTTTATAGTGATACGAGCAGTATATATGTACTGTAATATTCTCTTACTGTAAAATGCCACCGTGCAATGTATTACTAAATATGATGTTTATAGTGATACCAGCAGTATATATGTACTGTAATATTCTCTAACTGTAAAATGCCACCGTGCAATGTATTACTAAATATGATGTTTATAGTGATACCAGCAGTATATATGTACTGTAATATTCTCTTACTGTAAAATGCCACCGTGCAATGTATTACTAAATATGATGTTCATAGTAATACCAGCAGTATATATGTACTGTAATATTCTCTTACACTCTTTTGTAAAATGCCATCGTGCAATGTATTACTAAATATGATGTTTATAGTGATACCAGCAGTATATATGTACTGTAATATTCTCTTACTGTAAAATGCCATCGTGCAATGTATTACTACATATGATGTTCATAGTGATAGCAGCAGTATATATGTACTGTAATATTCTCTTACTGTAAAATGCCATCGTGCAATGTATTACTACATATGATGTTCATAGTGATAGCAGCAGTATATATGTACTGTAATATTCTCTTACTGTAAAATGCCATCGTGCAATGTATTACTAAATATGATGTTCATAATGATAGCAGACGTATATATGTACTGTAATATTCTCTTACTGTAAAATGCCACCGTGCAATGTATTACTAAATATGATGTTTATAGTGATACCAGCAGTATATATGTACTGTTATATTCTCTTACTGTAAAATGCCAACGTGCAATGTATTACTAAATATGATGTTTATAGTGATACCAGCAGTATATATGTACAGTAATATTCTCTTACTGTAAAATGCCACCGTGCAATGTATTACTAAATATGATGTTTATAGTGATACCAGCAGTATATATGTACTGTAATATTCTCTTACTGTAAAATGCCACCGTGCAATGTATTACTAAATATGATGTTTATAGTGATACCAGCAGTATATATGTACTGTAATATTCTCTTACTGTAAAATGCCATCGTGCAATGTATTACTAAATATGATGTTTATAGTGATACCAGCAGTATATATGTACTGTAATATTCTCTTACTGTAAAATGCCATCGTGCAATGTATTACTAAATATGATGTTTATAGTGATACCAGCAGTATATATGTACTGTAATATTCTCTTACTGTAAAATGCCATCGTGCAATGTATTACTAAATATGATGTTTATAGTGATACCAGCAGTATATATGTACTGTAATATTCTCTTACTGTAAAATGCCATCGTGCAATGCAATAATAGTCGTAGTGATAGCAGCGGTATAGTTCTCTTACACTCTTTTGTAAACTACCAATGTATAACTTCATATGATCCTCATAGTGATATCAACAGTTTGTCTGTACTGTATACTCTTTTGCAGATTGAGTCGCGATACTCTGAGGAGACGCACCACTATTTTTCTACATATGATGTTCATAGTAATATCAGCAGTTTATATTTACTATAATATTCTCCTACAGTCTTTTGTAAAATGCTGTCGTGCAATGTATTACTAAATATGATGTTCATAGTGATACCAGCAGTATGTATGTACTGTAATATTCTCTTACACTCTTTTGTAAAATGCCATCGTGCAATGTATTAGTACATATGATGTTCATAGTGATAGCAGCAGTATATATGTACTATAATATTCTCCTACAGTCTTTTGTAAAATGCCATCGTGCAATGTATTACTAAATATGATGTTCATAGTGATACCAGCAGTATATATGTACTGTAATATTCTCTTACACTCTCTTGTTAAAAGCCACCGTGCAATGTATTACTAAATATGATGTTTATAGTGATACCAGCAGTATATATGTACAGTAATATTCTCTTACTGTAAAATGCCACCGTGCAATGTATTACTAAATATGATGTTTATAGTGATACCAGCAGTATATATGTACTGTAATATTCTCTTACTGTAAAATGCCACCGTGCAATGTATTACTAAATATGATGATTATAGTGATACCAGCAGTATATATGTACTGTAATATTATCTTACTGTAAAATGCCACCGTGCAATGTATTACTAAATATGATGTTTATAGTGATACCAGCAGTATATATGTACAGTAATATTCTCTTACTGTAAAATGCCACCGTGCAATGTATTACTAAATATGATGTTTATAGTGATACCAGCAGTATATATGTACTGTAATATTCTCTTACTGTAAAATGCCACCGTGCAATGTATTACTAAATATGATGTTTATAGTGATACCAGCAGTATATATGTACTGTAATATTCTCTTACTGTAAAATGCCACCGTGCAATGTATTACTAAATATGATGTTTATAGTGATACCAGCAGTATATATGTACTGTAATATTCTCTTACTGTAAAATGCCACCGTGCAATGTATTACTAAATATGATGTTCATAGTGATACCAGCAGTATATATGTACTGTAATATTCTCTTACACTCTTTTGTAAAATGCCATCGTGCAATGTATTACTAAATATGATGTTTATAGTGATACCAGCAGTATATATGTACTGTAATATTCTCTTTGGCAGATTGAGTCGCGATACTCTGAGGAGACGCACCACTATTTTTCTTTTTCATTTCTTATAAATATTTTATTAGACGTATTGTTTTTCACCGCTGCGCGATTGCTCGACTTATAAGCGAGAAAGTGTAGATTTTTACCGATACATGACGTATACAGTATTGGTTCTACCCAGGAAAAAGTGGATGATCTGCCTCCACCACTTACAATCGACCGTCATATATGGCCTAAAATGTGCTGAAAATGACGTCAAACACCCTTCAACCAACCAATCATACTATACTCTCTTGCAAATTGAGTAGCGGAACTCTGAACAGGAAAGCCACGCATTTCTTTTCATTGATTATATAGATGATATGCAATGAGTATTTTCATATCACACCATATTTCAGGCCTGAGACGCCATATCAGCCCGAGAGCTTTAGCTGGAGGGCTGATATGGGTCGAAGACCTGATATTGGGTGTGTTATGAAAATACCCATTTTATATTCTGTTTATACTATACTTGCATGTACATACGTCTTTTTAATATAGCAATTAATATATAGCGTTAGTGTATACTTTCATTTTGTCCCGTTTAGTTTGCATTGAGCTAAGTATGCAATATTGTACGATATTGCATACATTTTCTTGCGCTTGCCAAGAGCCGCGAAATAGAAATAAGGAACTACTTTCAAATAAAAGAACGGAATCCTGCCTATAGTGTCAACAAAAAAGCAAGACGTGTTTTTTTTTTCAACGTTTTATGGCAGAAATTGATGAAATAATTGAAATGGTCACTCACCCACTATTTTTAACGTTATCGAATGGTAAACAAACGTTAGAAATTCGCTTGACGTTAATGACGTCATCCGACGTCGACGTCGTTTTCGCGCAAAATAATCATCCACACAAAATGAAACTGAATGACATTATAGGAATTCCATCGAAAGCTATAAAAATAACACAAATATAATGAAAAGTAATAGTCATACAATTGCATTGATCGAAAACAATATGAAAGTATACAATAAAAAGGTTATTGAATTTGTATGGCTGAATATTACTTGGAACTCGTAGCTTTGGCAAGGACGACGAGCAACTCGCAAGCTCGTCGTCCTTTGCCAAAACAACTCGTTCCAAGTAATATTTAGCCATACAAATTCAATAACCTATAATATTTTAGAGGTGACAATAAGGCGTTCACACATAGAAATTGTTTTTATTATTAAACAAATGTAATTTTCCTCTTTAGATGTCGCCTATTGAAACATTTTATAAAATGTTGACAAAAGAAAGAGTATTGATCAGAAGAAGTATATACCTGCAAAACTGGATCGTAAAGAATTGCTGCATGTCTAAAACTGGAAACTGCAAGATGGTTCTGTTGACTCCATACACGTTCAAGTAAGACTTGTGAGGTATAAAATTTACCCACCTGGAAAAAAGGTATTTATCAAATAATGTGCGATTTGTGAATAACATAAAGCCATGCTATAAATATCATAATACCCTAGTGCAATACATATGCAAATGGACACTGAATCATCGCTCGGTGCTTTTCCGTTTAGCTCGATGTGCAATCGAAATTGCCTCGACGATTCTCTCAACCCCGTTAAAATATCGGATTACTATGGAAGACGGATGCGGCCATTTCGACTTTGCTAATTCACGACTTCTCGCCCTCGCCAACCCGAAAAGTTGAAGGCGAAAAGTCGCAAACCGGCCGTTTTGGACGAAATTTCGTGGTGAAAAGTCGAAATTTTTTACTATCGGATTGGCGACTTTGCGTGTCGAAATTTCGTCCAAAATGGCGGGTTTGCGACTTTTCGCCTTCGACTTTTCTTCCATAGATTACGGACTCGATAACGATTAACAAAATATACGTTTTGTGGAATGTTTAGACAAATATCTTTGGTTATAGAACAGAAAAGAACAGAGCAGAACATATTCTTTATTTATGACTTAAACAAATGTTTCTCGTCATATAAATACATATTACATTTGTTAATATGTGATTGGTCAATGCAATTTTTAAATTAAACAATGAAAAAGTACAAACACACAAATCATACATACTATACATTCATACAACTCACCCATTCACTCTGAAGCCCAAAATGTCTCACACATTCACTCTGCCGCAAGTATTTATCCTGTTATAAAGATTTTTTAACTATTCCTATTACATAGTTTCATGTTACTATTTTAAGTTTTAATATTTTACATGTCATGTCCAATGAGGATGAACATAATTGTTTTACTCATTATACATTGCAGTATTGCGAATAATAAATGCTTCCCTAACAAACCTAGATAAACTAAAAAGCTCTTGCTGGCTTGAAGATTGCATCAGCTGAATAAATTTAAAAACACTTGGATGTCTGTAATAATATTGTTTAACATCTTTGGTTATATCATGCAGTCCATCTCCGTTAAGACGTTAAGACGGGAATTCAATTCTGCAGAAAAAAGAACGTTTACCTGGATATTTTTTAAAATACTTACAGATGGGGCCTGGCAAACATGAATTTAACAACCGTATGTGACTTACATACTGATTTTCAATGAAAACATGTTTACAGGCTTATGTTTATCTACTTTTGTTTTGTGCAAACACTTGTCATAAAAAACGCATGCCTTATATACTACATAATAGCAAGGATGTATTTTTATTTTATCTTTGATCATTTTTGGAAATAAAAAACGATGCTGGTGATGGAGTGGGCAGGCATTTCGGTCAACGTTTAGCTGCAAGGTGTTGATGAAATATTTTAATTTGATTGTATTGTTTCTCATTGAAACGTGTATACGTACGATTTACAACATCCGTGGTATATTGCCCCGCCTACGATACCTCTCCGTCTTCTTAATGGAACCCGTGTACAGTTGAAACTACATGTTTCATTCACAATGTGATACTCCTCAGTAGGTGATAACTTGCGGTTTTCAAAGTTTGACATAAACATTCGCTCATATATGGCTTGTTCGGTACGATTTCTAAAATATCCCGGGTAAAACTTATGTAGAACTTCACCAGAAAATGCTCTTGATTCAGTTACTTCTTCACGGCTGAAATAACAATATATTCAAAATGATTACGACTATTCAAAATATTGATTTTTACTTGTCTGGAAAATACCAGACGTAGATTCGATTAAAGCCTTCTCCCTTGATATATATGTATATCATACAATAACATGCTCGGTTTGTATACTACACAGACGGAAACAATTCCGTGTACTTTACCAGGAAACTAGCACCAGTACCTGACAGTCATTTGTTTGGAGGGTGGTGGGTGGGATGTGGGGTGTAGATATCCTGTTCAATGAGATAGCTGTGACCAAAGCGTCTATGGCACATAGATCCTTGCGACAAGCAGTAGTCAGACCAATGACAAATTTAACTCCGATTCTTCAGAGATAAATGAATGTGTTATTATATCACGGTTGACGGGGGTTGAGACTGAGGGTTCGAGGCAGATACAATTTGCCCATGTCAATATTACAATCGTTACTCTCACCAAAGCTTGCAATTTGTTAACTCACTTTAAAGTGGAACGGACAACTTTTAACGAGAAACTATTAAATGTTCGGTGTTTGTAATTGAGGAAACAGTAGTAAATAAGTTTCGTGTGGTTTTAAGTCCGGATGAAATATATACTGAAAGGAAAAAGAAACGCAGGGTGCGTATTTCCGCTTTATATTGCATATACTGCACACTTAATGCCATATATATTCCAAGGAAATCCCAAGATGTTTTGTAAAAAAAAAAGTGCAGTTAGTTAGAGAAAGGACACAACTGTGATGTTGTAGACGTTTTAATCACAGTAAACGTTGTAACAAGAAATTCATAAATGCCGAAGTTCCTCTTTGAAAAATTGAGCCAGTTCAGTACTGTATTTAATGTTAAGTGATTGCAACATTTAAAGCCTAAGTTTGCTCACCTGCTTGAGCCAAATGCGCATTCTGACGATAATGAAACTTTAAAGGGGTAACCATTGGTGTGTTCAGTGCTGTTTAAACCTTCGTTCTAAAGGGACAGGCCTAATGTCGCCCTGTACCATTCGATTAGCAGTAGCATATTAAACATACAATATATAGCGGAAATACGCGTCCTGCGTTTCTTTTTCCTTTCAGTATATATTCTACCGAACAACTTCTTATAATTGTTATGTTTAAGTTCAGTTTCGATTGCGACTGAAATTTGTCGAACTAGGCTGCCATGTCACACTGTGTTATTCTAAAATAGTAGTAAAAGCGCTTTGAGTAAATGAACTTAAATCTCACCTAAGTCAAGGTCATATGAAGATATCCAAGATTGCTTTAAAAGTGGCTCTATATATAATAACATACAGAATTAGTATATTTTATTTGTGAGCATGTATAATACAAGCGACGCATATCGCTATATTCTGCTGTACATACCTTGTCTCCCTCCACACCAACACTGCTAGTAACACAGTCGTGGATATTGCCAAAACGATGACAACCAGCAACTGGAAGTATACACATTGATCACATAACTTACGGTGTGAGAGTTTTTTTCCTCTGTTACATTAGTTAATTCTTAAGCTATATGCAACATGTGAGAGCTTTTTGCCTTATGTTTTCAGCGAAGATTGATAATTTTCCCTATTTAAATTAGTTAATGCTTAAGCTATATGCAATATGTGAGAGCTTCATGCATTATGGTTTCAGCGAAGATTGTTCATTTTCCCCATTTATATTAGTTAATGCTTAAGCTATATGCAATATTTTAGAGCTTTATGCCTTATGATTTCAGCGAAGAATGTTTATATGTGTTGTTAGTTTTAAATAGATCATTAATATACTATATATAACTTCTGCAAAACAATTGACGACTGTCGAAGTGAGTTTTTCTCTTCTCTATGAAACAAAATAAAATAACACACGTATCATCACTCCCATTAAGCGCTGATTACCTTCATTTCTAAATGACACTACTGTTTTGTTGAAAAGAAGCTTCGATCATTTTAACATGGCTGATAAGAACACCTTTGAAGTTTTACATGTAAAAATAAATACTGAAAAGGGGATCCGGTTTTACTGAGTCTATTCATGAGATATACTGTAAGGTGCAACACCTCTCAGGCGCCCTAGTACCGGTTTAAGCAAATACTCTACGTTAAAGCCATAAAGAAAGGGCTTGATGATCCGAAAGGGCCAGTAAGTAATAAAACTATTGATCTGTAGTCGGGCGACTATTTACAGCCGCCACAAAGCATTAAACAAACGCTAGAATGAATGCCTATACATACTAAAAAGGGGATCCCTTGTAAGCAACAAACACAAATAAAAGAGAAAAGTAGCAGGCTCGGTTTAATTGAGTTCGTTCATAAGAGTTACTATAAGGTGCCACACCTCTTACGCCCACTAGCACAGTCTTAAGCGGTATTCTACTTTAAAGCCACAAAACATGGGCTTGATGATTCCGGTTTTATTGAGTCTGTTCAAGTTAATTAAACATTCGCCCACTTACAACGAGTTTGATCAGTAACAATTTATATACTTAACAAACGAAGTTTGGCACGACTTTTTACGGACATAGATTGAACATATAAACATTGATATACTTGTTTGGAGCTTTTAGAAATACTAGGTAAAGATGTTATTTTTCAAAAAAATGTGTTATTTTATTATTTTCTAAGCGAAGTATCAGAATTACCTCCCATATAATAAAACACAACTTATTTTGTTAATACAAATGTATTGCTTTGATCAAATTTAATTCTTTGCCTTGCCAAGAATTGTCCGTTCGTTCATCGATGAGTTTAAAAAACGCTAAAACAATGTTCAAAAATATTTGTTATTCTCAAACAGAAACATTCTAAATTTCGTTATTTTCAAATTACCTCCCTTTTCATTGAAATGAGAACGATTTTCAATAACCTGTAAAAATATATTCCCAACGTATTTGCCTTATGTTTATCAACCACTTTATTTACAAATGGCTATGTAACATTATCGTCATGTATTATGATGTATTATTATCATTGGCACCGAACATACACGGCTTCGGATCTTGCCTACGTAATTTATATGCATTTGATGTACGTGCTAAATTTATTTTGTTCAGTATAAAACGAACATCCGTAACGGTAATGAAGCGAACATTTGTTTATGCCATTTTGTAAATAAAACCCAATACCAGTTTTAACCTACGCCAATACAAGGTCGCAGTTTAGTAATGATTAAACTATGTAGCTTCAATTAGTTCCGTTATAACAACGATGTGACCACGAGGGACGTTCAAAAAGTGTTTCAATAAGTTCAAGGTGCGAAAGAAAATCTACTCGAATTATGTGATATAGAAGTTGATACATAAGTCGAACAGAAAAAGTGTCGAGATTTATTTTAGGGGTGTGCTTTTTCTTTATATATATTTACATTACGAGAGGGTAATGCACGGATGTCATGGTGATATATTTTAAAAACAACAACATTCTACATGGTATTATTTAGATTTTCTAGAGGTTAACGCGTTTTTTCGGGGTAGTGTGTTTTTAATCCAATGGTAGGGATGCTGGGTGGGGTAAAGTGTGTGGGAGAGTTATTTTGCAGATTGATTTAGGGGGAGTATTTTAGAAGGAATTTTCCGTTCTGTCAATGCTACATCTCCTGTTCGACTTATATACATACTTTAACATGGTAAATATTCATTTTATTAAATCACTATATGTTTCTAAACTATATTTGTTTCAACACATATATTGTTTCTCAAGTAGTAATGCAATATGCATTCTGCTGTCTAGCAGTTTCGTCATTGCATTCTTATTGAATGAACAGAAGTCCAAACATATAGTTGCATGGCAGGACAAAATGTCGAAATATATATATTTGTGTTAATAATAATAATAATAATAATAAATTCTTTATTGAAAGAAGGTTAACACATTATGACATAATATCAGAAATAAACATCATATTTTCAATGCGGCCTTCTGTAAATTAACAAACATTTAGTGATTTTTAACAAATACACTAACAATAAAAGTTAACATTCAATCTTCGACAAACACTCAATTATGTTTGAATATAGAAGAAATCGTAATAGTCTTACATAATGTACATATATATCCAAGCAAAAAAAATAAAAATATATTGACTTTAGTATCAATATTTTTTATAATTATATTTAAATGACTGGATAGTAGGAAGAGAACGTATGCCGACCGGTATATTGTTCCAAACGTGTCGACCAAAGTCGCTAAATGTGTCTTTCATGTATTTAGTTTGCGTTTTTTGAGTAACAAGATCATTTCGTGTAGCTGATCGCAGATTATACCTATGATTACATGAGAATGTCAAAAGTTGTGATATGTAATTAGGAGCTAGGTTGTTTATTGACTTATATATCAACACACCGGTATAGTAATGACATCTGTTATGAAAAGAAAGCCACTGAAGTTCAATGAACATATCCTTAGAATTAGTTTGAAAAGGTTTGTTTAATATTATTCTAGCTGCTCTTTTCTGAATTTTATGTATTTTATCTTCTGTTTTTTTTGGCTTCTACCCAACACAGTACAGCAATAATCAAATGTAGACATGATGTAGGCATTATAAAACATAATTGTCATATCATATGTTAGATAGTAAGATATACGTTTCAATAAGACTATTTTAGAATTGAGTTTGGAACACATTTTGACTATTTCTACATTCCAAGACAAAGTTCTGTCAACATAAACTCCCAGGACCTTTTCAACTGCGACATTTTCTATATATAAACTATCAACAGTTAATTTCAATATATCCACATGTCTGAGCTTGAGCTTGTGTAATGTCATAATGTACAATAGAAATAGCATGGGCCTAGCATTGATCCCTGAGGAACACATGTAACTTTAAGCATCTCGGATTTTAAAGTTTTTACCTTTATCAATTGTTTTCTATTCGAAAGATATGAATCAAATAATTTAATGGTATTGTCTGAAAAATGGTAAAGTTTCAATTTGTGTATCAATATTATATGGTCTACAAGATCAATTGCCTTTCTTAGATCAAGAAATACAGCTCCTATTAATTTACCTGAGTCTATATCTTTTAACCATGCTTCTATTAACCGTGTCAGAGCAGTATGACATGAATGATATTGTCTGAAACCTGACTGGGTCTCGTGAATAACATTAAACGTCTCGAAATAGAATAGTATTTGGGTGGCTATATGACGCTCAAATATTTTTGAAATTGTTGGTAAGATTGAAATTGGACGATAATTACATGGATCCTCTTTATATTGTGTATAGGAATCACAAATGCCTCCTTAAAAATACCAGGGAACACTCCAGTTTGTATGCTGTTATTTATGATTGAATATATGGAGGATGTTATGTAATCACCGCAATATTTTAAAATTCTAGGACCAATACTGTCTATACCTGTTCATTTGTTACTATCAAGTTTATCAATCAACTTTCTAACTTCAAAAGGTGATATGAGTTTTATACTAAATGAAGCATATTTCTTTAATATCAAGTTGTTGCCGTAATTCAGAGAAACCTCCCGTTACAAACCTCGTCTTTTTAACAATGTTTGAAATATTTATAAAATGCTCATTTAATGCATTAATTTTTATTTAATTGTCCTTCAATGATATGATCATTTATGATTAGCCTATCAGATATTGAAATACCTCCATCGTTTTCTTTTCCCGTTTTGGAAATGTTTTTTAAGTTTTTCCACATATGCTTTGGGCTTTTATTTTCTTTAATAGCGTTGTTATAAAAGTTCTTCTTATTTTTCTTTATCATAGATAAACTTTTATTGCGCAATAATTTATATTGGTCCCACTGTTTTACTTTATGTAGCTTATCTCTCTGATAAATAGTGTTTTTTTAATCTCATCAGTACACCACCCAGGCTGGGTTTCATGTTTTATTCTCTTTCCTCGAATAAGTGCATGTTTTTCTAGAGAATAGTGTTTAATATTGTATAGAATACATTTAATGACTCATTTGGATCTACAAAATATTCAACTATTTCGAATGGTGATTTTGCTAAATCATTACAGAATATATGTTCATCGAATTTCTTAAAATATCTATATTCGATTGTCTCATGGGTAACTCGCCCTGACTTAACATTATATGTCGATCGTGAAAAGCATACAGAATAGTGATCACTTATACTGAAAAAAGATACTTTAATTTCACATATTAGATCGGATCTTGTAGTATACATATGGTCGATAGTTGTAGAACTGCTTTTATTTATTCTGGTAGGCATATTTACCATTTGAAAAAAGACCAAATTGTAAGATAGTATTGGCCCATCGCTGATAACTATACTTTTCAGAATCCGTTTCTGTTAAATAGTTGATATTGAAATCTCCTAATATGTGAATTTCTAAATTCAAATAATCCAACTTTTCAAGCTGAGTTTCATATAATGCAATCCATGATACTTTCGAATCAGGTGCTCGATAAACAAAATTTAGTAGGAAAGCTGTACAATTAGAATACTTTATCTCTATCCATACAGACTCAATAGTATCATGCTCAATGTCGTAACGACGGAATTTTATTAGCTATATATACTATATTAGCTATGTCATTTAGTACAGTATGGCCACTATCATCCGGAATTCTGTGGATGTCGCAACATTCAGAAACATCATCCGGGTGTACTTCATCTACATACATGCCTTGAATCGCCAATACTTCTGACGATGTTTCTTTCATTTCGGCACTACCGTGTGTATTGAAATACTGATCATTTCCTTGACACTTGTATTGAAGTCATCAATGGATATGTTGTCTTCCGTAATTATCTTTTCGATCACTGTAAATATTTTGGGTTGGTCTATTTGTAAAAATTGGTTTGTGTTTTTTCCGTTAATCAAACAGGACGATTTTGTATGATACATATTCATTGTGTAAAGTGTCGATTTACCTGAAATGTCCGGCTTTGTCAGTCACAGGTATCGTTTTGCAGATTATTTTATTTTGCTGGGGCATGAAGAACTCTTCAGTTGCAAAACGCAGCAGCTCGTATGTTCCGGCATTTAAACAAAGTTTCACGCCGCCACCAGTTTCAGTTAGCTGTAATCCCTGGTTTTCTGTTACAGTTTTCGTTTTGATTGATAATAAAAATATATCACTTTTAAAATCCTTTATATCACTTTACCGATGAAAACCGACGTTATAATTAATTATTTACGATTTTTTTTACCGTAGCGTTTTTTTCAAACTTGTTTACATCACACCGGATGTGACGTCATCATGACTATCAAATGTAGTCATATTGCTTTGTTTAATATCAGGGTTATATCAAAGATATAATTGCGAGGTTTCAGGGTCAAAATAAGGGAAAGTCGACAGATCTTTTATCGTTGCTATTCATTGCGTTTATTTTTTTTAAAGGCAATTATATTCAAATGAAGGAGAGCTGTAACTCTATAAATTGAGATAATACATTAAATGACAAAAATGTAAATGATGCACGGGACTCCTTTGCCGATAACCTCAATAACATTATCGATAAAAATATACCGGTGTGCACTGGAGCCCCCAGGCAGAATAATAATCTCCCATACAAAGATAATTATACAAAAAACATAGTTAGAGACAAAAGAAAATACTGTAAAAAATACCTTTATTGCAAAACTCACTCAAATTTTAAAAAATACAAAACTGCTAGGAACAAAGCTACCTATGCACTCAAACTAGCAAAGTATAATTATGAAAAAGATCTTGCTACTCGGATAAATAGTGACAATAAATTATTTTGGAAATACGAAAAATAAAAACAAAACTACAATAGGACAATAAATTGGGAACATAGTTATAGATGACCAAGAGAGAGCAAATATTTTTAATCAATACTTTGCCAGTTTTTTCAAACATAACGAACTAAATGACAACCAAGCTTTCCCTCAAAGAAGCGTTAAATCCATGCTTGACAACATTATCATAACTGAGAACGATGTCCTGCTAGCAAAAATGAATTAAAACCAAATAAATCAGCTGGCCCAGATGGTATACACCCCAAAGTGATAGTTGAATGTAAAAATGAATTAACAAAGCCATTAACAAAACTTTTCAACAAGTCATTAGATGAATCAATAGTACCAAGTTCCTGGAAAATAGCAAATATAACACCAATTTTTAAATAAAAAAATAAACAATCTCCAGAAAACTATAGACCAATTAGCTTATGTCCTATTGTTTCAAATATAATGCAAAAAACATATTAAAAAGAATATAATAGATCATATGCAAAGTAACAATTTATTTTCAATACACCAGTTTGGAATTATGAAGGGCAAATCCTGTCCTCTTCTACTATTAGAAGTATTGGAAGATTGGTCTGATGCACTTGATAGTGGCCAAGAGCTTGATGTAATATTCTATGACTTTAGGAGAGCATTTGATACAGTACTACATAACAAGCTGCTAATTAAATTAGAAGGTTATGGTATTGTGGGGAAGGTTTTGGAATGGTTGAAAGACTTTCTACGGGGACAAATATCAAACTGTGTTTATAAATGGAAATCACTCAACATCTGATGAAGTATACAGCGGGGTACCTCAGGGTAGTGTGTTAGGTCCTACCCTTTTCCTGGTCTTCATAAATGATCTCCCCGAGGTAGCTGAAACAGTAGTCAAGCTTTTTGCAGATGATGCCAAAAACATATTCAGTTATAAATTCGCAAGAAGACATAGATAAATTACAGAGAACTACTGACAATTTTTTGTGACTGGTCAAAAACTTGGGATCTAGAATTTAACTCAAAAAAATGTAAAAGAATGCATATTGGCAAATCAATAACTACTGACAACTATTTTTATGAAAGACAGGGAAAATCGTAGGGACTTGATTATAAAATGTTTTCAGAGGAGAAGGATCTGGGTGTGATAATTTACAGTAATCTCACCTTCAACACTCATATAACCTCCAAAATAGCATTAATGAATAGAAACCTAGGAATAATTATGAGAACCTTTACGTATCTAGACAAGAATATATTTCTGACACTATTTAAAGCTGTAATAAGACCCCATTTAGAATATTCCAGTACAGTTTGGTCCCCGTACTTAAAAAAGCACCAAATCGCTATAGAAAAATGTTCAGCGTAGGGCATCAAAAATACTATCGTCTTAAACAATCTTGAATATAATGAAAGGCTAAGATCCTTAGGCATTCCTACACTTCAATACCGGAGGTTACGTACAGACATGCTGCAGATCTTTAAGATCCTTAGAGGATTCGATATATTATCAAACCAAAACTTTCTATCTTTAGCAACATATACTAGAACGAGAGGAAATTCCCTAAAACGTTTTAAAAAAACAAGCCAAAACTGAAACGCAGAAAATAATCCTGTAGCATTAGGGTAGTGGGAATTCCCTACCTGAAAAGTGTTGTCCACAGAGTGTAAATGCCTTTAAGAGCAGACTAAACAAACATTGGCATAATAATCAAATACAATTTGATGCTAGTTGTTTCCCAAGCCTGCGCAGTAGACACTCTCGACTGTTAAATAACCAAAGAGATAGGCCTCCAGAAGCCATAGGCTTACCATTGGCCTCGGAACAGTAAGTAACAGTAAGTAAGAAAACATTCGGTGAATCATACCTAATAATATAAAAACCATTACCATGCATTCTCCGCACGTACTGCTTGATTTAGTTTGTAGTACAGTGTGGACCTACGGTGCTATTGCGTTTGGGTGCTGTAGTTTCTAGTGTTTTTGTTTTAATTATTCTCAAGCTCTGCTTAGTACGTTGAGATAGCGAGCGTGTTTATACCACTGGACAGTACCCACATCAAACGTGAACTTGTTTCGTAAATATGTGTTTTATTATTGAAAACAAATCTTACCAGTACTCTACTCGACTTGCAATCCACCATGACTGCCAGGTGTTATATTGATGATCGTGCTATTCTCAAGAAGTGTCGAATTCAGACAGCTTTGCTTGATACCGAGGATCGTTTTTAGTATCTGCAATCAGTAATTATGAAAATCGGAGAGATGTGTTTGATACCAGGGATTGTAATAAATCTGCTTTTTACTAACTATCCCCACTCTGGGATATTAAATTCGCCTACGTTTGTCCGTTTGTCCGTATTTTCGCGCACACATTCACTACATTGGGTAGTTGGACGCCAGGGGCCCTCATAAACTGACAATTATTTTCGATCTTTGTAATATACTCTGTAAAAGAAGTTTTGGACCATGGCAGTGTTCGAACCCGTACAATGATCGCTGAACCATGACATTCGACCATAACCCTTATTATCTCAGTTGATAATTCACAATAGATCAACAATCAACAATAATTATCGTTAACAATGAAAGTTTGCGAAAAAATGATAATCTTTTTATTGGTTACTCGAATGTTTCCGTAACTGTTACTTTGTATGGACTTTGCAACATTTTTTACAGACCCTTTGTGTGTTCGCGATATTTTTTTAAAATCAAATCTTGTTTGGAATTTAATGTTTCTGGTACCAAATTAACCGGGTACGGTAGAATCTTGGTTTACTATTCAAAGATACTTAAATTTTGTCCATTAGTTTTATTTTTATATGACTTTATATACCCTGGTCCAAAACTGTTTTTTACCGAGTATAGTAACAAATCCAGTACAGACCCACTGTCTTTCAAAAGCAAATTTAATGAAATTAAATCGAAATACAGTAACTTTCAACATATATACACAGATGGTTCTAAAGATGGAGATAAAGCAGCTGCAGCTGTTGTTCACAAAACACAGCATAAAGAGCCGCCTGCCTGACAAAGCCTCTATCTTTTCAGCTGACTTTAAAGCTGTACAGTTCTTATTTTAACTGGTGATAACTCATGAATATGAATGAGTCACGTGTGAAGTAGCTTCAAATCGACAAACACCCCACAAGTCGATATATAAGGAGAAATCAATAAGTAAATTTTCACATTTTTATTTAGCTTCCGTACAGGTAACATCGATAAATATACGGCTCCAGAATATATGTGAATAAAAAATAGTTGCCCCGAAACGGGATTTGAACCACAGCCTTGCTCTTGTAAGATTTGAAAGATGTACGCTGAACTTCTAGACCACTGCTATTTATTGGTATTTTTTTAGCATTTTTAAAACTAAATAGGCATTATGTAATAACAAGAGCGTGCACACAAACTCATCAAGCGCTAAATAACAAGTCGATATATGGTTGATTTGAGACGAAGTTTTTAGTTTCATATTGATAAGATACAGTATTACACCAGGCAATGTTAATTTACACGTGCGACAATATGGACTGCATATTTATTGATCCATCTTTAGTTGCGTTCAAATATGTTAACACTTGCCCCTTACCGCTGTAGGTTCGAACCCTCAGGGGCCTAGGAATCTTTTATGTGAGGAAGCTATCCAGCTGGCTTGCGGAACGTCGGTGGTTCTACCCAGGTGCCCGCCCGTGCAACGAAAATTGTCGGAGGGGCACCTACGGCCTTCCTCCACCAATGGAAGCTGGAAAGTCGCCATATGTCCTTAGCTGTTGGTGCGACTATAAAAGTCATTTCAATCAATTCAATCAATTATGTTATTTTGCCTCATAATATATGGTAGTTAGCATACTATTTTCTCAAGTAGCGTTGTAGTTCAGTGGGTAGAGCACAGGACTTGAAATCAGAAGGTCGTGTGTTCGAGCCCCTAAAGAAGCTAATTTTTTTTTTGGTAAAGATTACTGTTACCTGTGTATAGGTACGATGTGCACTGGTCGATGTATATACAGTAAATGATTTCATGCGCTATATTTTCTCGCTTAAATACCCGATTTCGACATGAGCTGGTGAACATGAAGTTACAAATAAAGACACGCCTACAAAGAAGAAATCGATTGATATAGGGCGTCTGTAGCTTTAAGGCAATTGAACTTGCCTTAAATTATATTCAGGAATCTGATGATTTTGTAATCTTTTCTGATTCCCTTTCATCTCTTCAAGCACTGGGTAATATGAAACATGATAACCCAGTTGTGCTTCAACTTTTAGAAAAGTACAATTCTCTTATAGTTGATAATGTTATTATTTTCTGCTGGCTTCCAAGCCATGCAGGAATACATGGTAACGATAGAGCTGATAGTGCTGCTAAAGCAGCATTAAGTTTACATATGTCTAATGCCAAATTACCTTATACTGATTTTAAAAGTTGTATTAACACATTTATTCGTAACTCTTGGCAAGCCGCTTGGGATTTGTCAGTTAACAATATACTCCATTCAGTTAAACCGTTACTTGGAGAATGGCGTTCTTCTAGTGGACCCATTCGTCGAGAAGAAATTGTCCTAGCCCGGTGCAGGATAGGGCATACACGTTATACTCAGTCATATTTATTGCAAGCTGAGCAATTACCAGAATGTATACCCTGCTTATCGGATCCTATGTGTCAAAGGTACTATAATGCTAATACAGTACTATGAAAGAGTTATTTAATACTATAGATGTTAGTCTTGTTTTAGATTTCTTAAAAGAGATCAGATTATATAAATCATTATACTGTGTTCTTATATATATTTACTTTTTTATATACCCGTTGACGGGCATTTGTTGATTTACATACATAGTTTTTATTTCACCTTATCATTCCTTATTTTATGATAGTTTTATCTTTATATATTTACATTATTTTTTAATTAATACTTCATTTCTTCATTTTTCTTCATTTTTCATCAATTGTTGCGCGAAATATGACCTATTTATGTGTCGGCGTGCCGTAAAACACCATTCATTCATTCATTCCCTCATAGACTGCTTCACTGCGCATGTACTGTTTCACTCATACAAGCGACAGTCAAACACCGATTTCTTTGCGAAAAATTACGGCTAAATAAAGCGTATTCCAACCAAGATCGTGGCCAAGCGTCTGATCTACGTTCTATAAAAAGATGTATATACATGTATTGGGATGTTCACTCAATATTGTTTACATAATGCAGACGCGTCACTTACATAAAGGAAGTAAGGTGGAGAGAACAAGCAAGTAAACATAATGGCGGATTTCTACAGTCGTTGATATTTAAACGCTGTGTATCAGTCTAATCCCCTCAGTGTGGTCAAACGGACGAAAAACACTAAACATTTAATTACATCGTCATTTTTCCTAATGTTTGCTTTGTGTAATATCAGGGATCGTTATACTATCTGCAATCAGTAGTCAGATTGCTTTTTTAATGTCAGGGTTCTTTATACTATGCTTTCAGTAAAGGTAGAACAATACTGCTTTGTGTTATATCAGGGATCGTTATACTATCATATGACTATGCTTTCAATAAATGTAAAATAAGAATGATTTTAATGTGTTCTTGCAAACAGTAGAGGTAGCATTAGACTGTGTTAACGTGTCTGCAAACAGTAAGGTTAGTATTAGACTGCGTTAAAGTAAAGGTAGCATTTTACTGTGTTGGCGTGTTTGCAAACAGTAAGGGCAGCATTAGACTGTGTTAATGTGTCTGCAAACAGTAAGGGTAGCATTAGACTGTGTTAACGTGTCTGCAAACAGTAAAGGTAGCATTAGACTGTGTTAACGTGTCTGCAAACAGAACAGGTAACATTAGACTGTGTTAATGTGTCTGCAAACAGAACAGGGTAGCATTAGATTGTGTTAATGTGTCTGCAAACAGTAAAGGTAGCATTAGACTGTGTTAATGTGTCTGCAAACAGAACAGGTAGCATTGGACTGTGTTAATGTGTCTGCAAACAGTAAAGGTAGCACTAGACTGTGTTAATGGGTCTGCAAACAGTAAAGGTAGCACTAGTCTGTGTTAATATGCCTGCAAACAGTAAAGGTAGCATTAGACTGCGTTAAAGTAAAGGTAGCATTATACTGCGTTAATGTGTTTGCAAACAGTAAAGGTAGCATTAGACTGTGTTAACGTGTCTGCAAACAGTAAAGGTAGCACTAGACTGTGTTAATGTGTCTGCAAACAGTAAGGGTAGCATTAGACTGTGTTGGTGTGTCTGCAAACAGTAAGGGTAGCATTAGACTGTGTTAATGTGTCTGCAAATAGAGAGGGAAGCATTAGGCTGTGTTGGTGTGTCTGCAAACAGTAAGGTTAACATAAGACTGTGTTGACGTGACTGCAAACAGTAAGGGTAGCATTAGACTGTGTTAATGTGTCTGCAAACAGTAAGGGTAGCATTAGACTGTTTTAGTGTGTCTGCAAACATTAAGGGTAGCATTGGACTGTGTTGGTGTGTCTGCAAACAGTAAGGGTAGCATTAGATTGTGTTAATGTGTCTGCAAACAGTAAACATATCATTAGACTGCGTTAACGTGTCTGCAAATAGTAAAGGTAGCATTAGACTGCGTTAATGTGTCTGCAAACAGTAAAGATAGTATTCGACTGTGTTAATGTGTCTGCAAACACTAAAGGGAGCATTCGACTGTGTTAACGTGTATGCAAACAGTTAAGGGAGATAAAAACTGATTTGTTTTAATACGTTTTAATTCATCTGAAATCGGTAAAGATATGATGCTTTGATTCGATGATTTTAATCTAGTCATGGGTTTGTGCTTACAGCTCTTAATGTGATGACAATGGTGCATATTACGTATCATCTTAAATTAACATCAAATTATACATGTAGTTCAGGTGCACTTATTAGTCATTTATTGTAATGGTTACTTTTCATATATGAAGGAATCATGAGTCATGTGGTGTCGATGATCATATTGTATCGCCAGTTTAATTTAAACGTGTTTACTAATTGTATAGGATTGAACACGTGTATTGTCTAATGTTATTAACTAACATGTGTTTGCATTTAGTCCTTATATTTAATGGATTCCTTTTACATATGTTACGATAATGTGTCCTCACTTCTCGGACCTTATTGGAGGTTATATTCTCATTCTAGTCCTCGTTTTAATGTTTTAACATCCATATACCATCCATCTCTTATTATACGAGACTCTTTAGACTTTGTTGCAATCTTGTTTATAATTTAAAAGGTTGGTGTTTGTTTGTGCATTGTTGCTTGTTGTTTAGGTCTACCTCCAATACCAATTGGTTTATACCGAAATCTAAATAATTAAGATATACAAGTATGAGGTTAGCTGGAAAATTGAAGAATTTAACTTATTCCTAGTCAAGGATAACATGTATCAACGTACTTGTTAAAGAAACTAACCCGCCAAATGACGGCGAAATACACCACCAAACCGTTTATCAGGTGTTCGGGTCATATAATAATTTATATATGCCGATTAAAAGTAAGTATTTATTAACGGGTTCTTAAAATACCCGTGGTTAAATATGCGTAAAATGAATTATGAGTCGGTTCTATTAATTCGCTGCTACAGTTCTGGGGCTTAGTCTGCCTGGGTAAAGCCGTTTATATTGTGTCTATACAATTTGGATTCTCAAAATATGTAAGTTATATAAATATATACCTTGTCGTCAGTAGGTTTAGAAATGATGTACATATTTTGTAATTTTTTGCTGTTGATGGATGGATAGCTACTTAAAGAAAACTAAAAGGGTGTTCTACAGAACACTTGTGTCGCCCGCCGACTGCTAATTCCAGTTATGCGCTTGGTTAGGCTGGAGGTTAAAGTTTTATGAAAAGGGGCATAACTCTGCCATAATGAAAGTCAGAGATATTGGAGATGTTTAACGACATTTTGTATAGTAAGATGAACATGTATGTGAAGTTTTACGGACGACTGACGACGAATAAAGTGATCCTACGTGTCTGCCATGCTAAGCAGGCGACACAAATTCACATTTGGAAAGGTGAAACAGTTGGCAATGAGGTACATGTATGTACAATGTTCATACTGATGTTACAGTTCAAATTATTTCCGTTGATCCATCTGAACAGAGAAAGCATGATGACCATTATTAAACTGAACTGTCCTAATCATGTTAGTTGCCGTTACAAAAACCTGCAGATGTATATATTTAACGAACAACATTTATTGTCCTAATATTTAAACATTTTAAAACAAATTCGGATAGATGAAAGAATGACGACAACGTGAAGTTTAGCTGTATCAAATGAACGAAAATGAAATGCACTAAAACAAATCAAGCGTTTCTAATTAAAGGCCACAAGCTATATCAACTGATCAGATAAGATGCATTGCAAATTAATAACTTCCACATCCTGAAACCCAAACCCTCAACACAATATAGCAGTCTGGTCACATGTTTGTTTTGGCAAGAAAGAGAGCGGGAGGGAAAGATAGACAGACCTGTTTTAACATTAAATAAATGTATACCTCGTCAAAACAACAGAGAGAGAGAGAGAGAGAGAGAGAGAGAGAGAGAGAGAGAGAGGAAACAAATAGCTAAGAGAGAGATAGTGAAGGGTGGGAGAGAGAGGGAATATAGATATACATGTTTAAACATTAAATAAATGTATACCTCGTCAAAACAACAGAGAGAGAGAGAGAGAGAGAGAGAGAGAGAGAGAATATAGATAGACATGTGTATAACATTACATAAAGGCATATCTCGTTAAAAGCCCGCAAGGAGAGAGAGAGAGAGAGAGAGAGAGAGAGAGAGAGAGAGAGAGAGAAAGAGAGAGAGAGAGAGAGTGGGGGAGATATAACACATATATAGACATGTTTATAACATTACATAAATGCATATATCGTTAAAAGCTCACAAGGAGAGAGAGAGAGAGAGAGAGAGAGAGGAGAGAGAGAGGCAACACTTAGATATAAGTGTTTAACACATTAAATAAATCTTTACCTCGTTAAAAGATCACACGAAATCCAATACTTGGAGTGAAATAAAGTAGAGTTGTTGATGAAATAGAGTTGTTGATATTGGCCCAGTTGTTCGGTTAAGTTAACTGATCTTTGAACAACCGGGCTATTAAGTTCGATTGAGCGAGCAAACGTTAAAGCAATACATCCGAACGGGATTACAATTTTAATTCATTTTGCTAACTGATTGCCCGAACATGTTTAATGCCTAGTGAGGTAAATTTAATAGTAACTTTTAGACAATTAGTTGCAGACTTAAGGAACATGTTATGTGGTGAAACATAATGCATGTGTTAATTTGCATTCCATTGCTAAAAGCGGTAAACAGATTTTAGAATCCATGCACTCTGCACTTTGTCAATTGTCAAACTAAGTTGCAGACTGAAGAAGAAGAAGAAGAAGAAGAAGAAAAAGAAGAAGAAGAAGAAGAAGAATTTATTGATACCGAAGACATGCATACAGTTGAATTCTATGCGTTGAAACTTGAAACTAAAACAATAAATTAATGTATTTATTGTACTGTCTATTTTACTTAATACAATTAAATAACAAGTATTCCACCATAAAACAAGTACTTTTCATAGCGTTAAATCATTATATGAATTAATTTTTAAATCTTACACACACAAAAATCGTAGCCTCATACAAAATTATAAAATGATATTAGGTCAGACTTTGTTTACCTCCAAATAATATATAAAAGTAAAGCAAAACATATTGTTGACATCTACATGTGTTCTACACCTTTAAATACAGTACTCCCGAGTAACTGTTTTCATCCGATAAGCTTGATCACGTTAAACAATAAAACATAAACCGATGGGAAATCACCACTTAATATACTATAATGACGAATATAGGGGATTTTACAGTACATTGATCTGTGTATATCCGCGAGCGGCATGACGTCAGGATGGATCTCATTTCATCCGGATCACACCTGTAGTGGTGGACTGTTTTTCATTTAGTCACGGTCCGTGGTATTTCATCAAGTTTAAAATGGAGATCACTGTTGCATAAATCACGACTTAATTAAAAAGATTAAAATCATATACGGAAGTATTAATGAACAATTACACGTATTAAGCCAATACAAGCGGGATCCCTATTTATGTTCATGCGTTCATGCATATAACGGGACTATTAGGGATTAGTTGGAGGCCGCACGTGCGTGATATTCCGCCCGTATGCCGTAACAACTTCGCACGTGTGTAGACTTGTAAAAAAAAAAGAACAAAATTGGCGGATTGGCGGAAATAAAAAAAGTCATTTTCACAAAATGGGATTATACACTCAAGTGATATGAAAACGCAACACGGGAATTTCCGCTATATATTGTATGTACAATATGCTGCTTTTAATCGAATGGTACATGGCTCATAAGACCTTTCCTTTTGGAAAAAATACTAAAACAACAAATAATACAGCAAATAGTATTCCTTCAATGTTTCATTATTCACAGAGTACGCGTTTGGCTCAATCATGTGAGCAAACTTAGGATGCAACATTTTGCAAACTCTTTACGTTAAATACAGTACTGAACTAGCTCAATGTTTCAAAGAGCTACTTCAACATTTATGAAGTTTTTGTTACAAAGTGTAGTGTGATTAAAACGTCTACAACATCACAGTTGTGTCCTTTCTCTAGTTAACTGCAACTTTCTTTTTAAAAAACATCTTGGGATTTCTTTGGAATATTATGTGCAATTAAGTGTGCAGTATATACAATATATAGCGGAAATTCCCATGTTGCGTTTTCATATCACTTGAGTGTAGTTGTTTAAAATCAGTATTACGGATAACAAGAAATATAATATTTAAGAATACAAATAAGACAAATAATGTAGTATTCAACTCAACAAATTAATGGACAATGAAGTGATCCATCCATACTAAATATGCTAGTCTGAAACTATAATCGAATTAAATTTCCGTAACCGACATTTCTATGATTGGATTACCTTTCCATTTCCGTAACCAATATTTCTATAATCGTAATTACCTTTTCATTCCCGCAACCGATATTTCTGTAATCGGAATTACCTTTACATTCCCGTAACCGATATCAAATTTACCTTTCCATTTCCGTAACCGATATACTCTTTAATCGGAATTACATTTCCATTTCGGTAGCCGATATTTCTATAATCGGAATTACCTTTTCATTTCCTTAACTGATATTTCTATAATCTTAATTACCTTTCCATTTCCGCAAACGATATTTCTATAATCGGAATTACCTTTCCATTTCAGCAAACGATATTTCGATAATCGGAATTACCTTTCCATTTCTGTAACCCATATTTCTATAATCGGAATTGCCTTTCCATTTCTGTAACCGATATTTATATTATCGGAATTACCTTTCCATTTCTGTAACCCATATTTCTATAATCGGAATTGCCTTTCCATTTATGTAACCCTTATTCCTATAATCGGAATTACCAATCCATTTATGTTACCGATATTTCTATAATCGGATTAAGCTTTCCATTTCTGTAACGATATTTCTAAAATCGAAATTACCTTTCCATTTCTGTAACCGATATTTCTATAATTTATGTAACCTATATTTCTAAATCATAATTACCTTTCCATTTCCTTGACCGATATCTCTATCATGTCTATAATTGGAATTACCTTTCCATTTATGTAACCGATATTTCCATAATTATCATAACCTTTTTATTTCCATAACCGATATTTCTATAATCAAATTTACTTTTCCATTTCCTTAACCGATATGTCCTATAATCGGAATTACCTTCCATTTCCGTGACCGATATTTCTATAATCTGAACTTCCTTTCCATTTCCGTAACCGACATTTCTGTAATCGCAATTACCTTTCCATTTCCGTAATCGATATTTATAAATCGGAATGACTTTTTCATTTCCGTCACCGATATTTCTATAACAGGAATTACCTTTCAATTTCTGTAACCGATATTTTTATAATAGGAATTACCTTTCCGTTTCCGTGATCGACATTTCTATAAACGGAATTACTCATGAATTTGTTTTGGGGACATCATTTTGGATAAAAAGAAACCAATTGATCTTCTGTTAATGTTGTTGTTGTTGTTGTTTATGATGAGAAGGAGGAGGGCGAGGAGGAGGAGGAGGATGTGGAGGAGAGGAGAGGAGAGGAGGAGGATGAAAAGGGAAGGCGGAGGAGGAGTAATAGGAGGGCGAAGATGAAATCAATAGTCCATGAAGTCATCAATGTGTATGTTCAGTCTAGCTGTCAGGCAACAATTTAAACAAAAAGGGAAATACGCGACTACAGCAAGGCAAATAGACATAACCCTCTGACAATTCCTTACATATTCTACTTGGAAACTCCGCATCTGATTTACAGAACACCTACTTAACCTTATTCATTTGTATAAGTGAGCATCTAGTTACTTTTAGCGATACATAGCATTAAATACTCAATTGTTCTAATTGTGTTTACACTATGTGTTTACACTATATGTGTTAACAATAATATATGCAACATTAATACTTTTTCAGGATTTTTAGAGTGGACAAGGATTACACATCGAACACCCTGATTATGTTCAGTAGGTTACAAGCCAGTAATTTACACGTTCTATTTTTAACATAATTCACCAAGCCTAATTACAAGAGTGTAACATACTCAGTATATTTCTAACATAACTACGCAGACCCACAGCATCACATTATTTTGGCACTAACCCGAAAGTATATTTGTTAGAAATAACTTTTAGGTGTCTGAATCTAAAATTGTTTCATATTTCAAATTAGAGTGTTAGAGTGATTGTTGTCTAGCACTCATAATAGGTGATAGAATATGGGCCATTGTGCACCCACGGACCTTCAGCCACCTCAATAGGGTAAAGGAGAAGCAGTCTGGAATTAATATATTTTGTTCAACAGCTACATGCAGACAACTTTTGAATTAGTGTTTAAACGTGTGCATATTAATAGGGCAATACTGGGTGGCTACTGAATAATTATGATGGAAATATCAATACACAAATAAATAAAACTTACAAAAAAATATATAACGAATATAACCTCGCTTCCGTTTATCACTAAGCACGGTCATATACAACATTATGAAGCTGCCATATTTTAGACGATAAGTTATTGTGGCGAACCTAGTCCGCTAACACAAAACCAGTTTACGTGACTTATCGGTATATAAACCGACAACAATGGTCCAATATCTGTTTTAATCGGAAAACCCTATATTTTCCATTAACCTCAAAATGTTTTCACAATACACTTTCCTCATTTGCATCATTTCCCTGTCTTCTGAAGGTTGTTCTGCTTTTTTATACATGTTGTGAGAGGGCATAAACATAGTTGCCAAAAAGTTTTCTTGTATCGTCCGGGCAAGTGTCTCGTACACACGTCTTGGTACACTTATCAGAGATCTCTCTGTCAGTTCCTGGCCAGACTTAACTATTTCTTGTACTTCTTTGATAAATATAGATTTCAAATAATACGAGGGAATTGCATGTTCTGCCGTTATTTCGTCGTCGTCGTCCCATTCATTATCATCGTCATAATCATCAACACTATCGTCAGCCTCGTCATCATCGCCAGTGTCGCCGGGTTCGGCAGCATCATCGTCAGCCTCGTCATCATCTTCAGTGTCATCGTTTTTTTCATTATCCTCCTCCTGATCCTCTCCACTACCATTGGAACTATCATGACCTATGTCATCGTTAGTACTTTTCATTTCTGAAGAAGACACACATACAATGGATATAAATATATATTTGAATAACTATATAATCAGATTGAATATATTAGGAAAATACATGAATTACCTCAGTGAACAGACAATTAAACAGAAATAGGTGTAGTCAAGTATATTAAATGTCGTTATTACTATTTTAAACGTCTTGTTGTTCAAGCAGATTTACAACTAAAAAGTGTTTTAATCATAACGTCAACATAAATGAGCATATCGGACATTCATTATGTTAATGAGGAAAGCCAAATATCTCTCCATTCATGAAACTTAATAGAACGACGAAGCCTGCTATAAAACTTAAAGTCAGTACTAAGTATGTGACGTTCTAAAGTCGTACATACATTCCACAGTTTAGGATACAGTAATATATAAATGTATTAGGACTGATTCATAAATTGAACAACACTACATGTAGTAAGTGTCACCTGCCTTGGTAAGAATATATTCGTATAGTACAGAATAGGTTTTAATAAATAATCAAGTGTAAACTACAGCATTTTAAATGCAGCTAAGGCTATAGTCTCGTTGATTTCCAGTTATATTTTGCACATTTTACGTCATTAAGTTATTTTTGCCAGATTGCGTAGGAAACAATGCTTGTGGTTTGATGAAGTCCGACTGTCTGCCCGGCTAGCTATACCTCCGTCCGTCAACAATTGAGTTTAGATGTTGCGTTTTGTTATTCTCAGGAACTACTTGATGGGTTTTAATGAAACTTCACATGATGATAGCACATAGAACATTGCCTTAATGAAAGTTCACGTCACCTTGTATAAGGTCAAGGTCACCTTTGCTATAAATAGGGAAAATAGTTGTCTTGTCACCCTGTATAACACCAATGTAACGTCCGTCTATCGTCAACAATTGCGTTTAGCTGTTGTGTTTAGGTCTATTCTAAGAAACTAGGTGATGGGTTTTAATGAAATTTCACATGTTGATGGCACAAATATTGCCTTAACGAACTTTCGTATCACCCTGTGACCACTGTTACAAAAAATGGGGAAAAAATGTTTATGCTAATAAATACAGTTTCTGCGCAATATCACTGCTTATTTTGTGGGACTTATACAAAACTTCAAACAGTAATTAATGCATTGATGCTTTACTCATTTTGTTTCTTTTCCCATTAAATATTCATTTGCTGAATATTCACCAAGAAAGTGAATCCAGCCTTATGTTTTGTTCACAAGGAAGGTGAATTCAGTTCAATATATAACCACGATTCAATCACAGTGGCTCTTTTTAATTGCAGTGTTAAATTGGTTTATATCAACTAATTAGGTTAAATTCAATCGTACCTTCCCAAAATTAATTTACAATATGTAAGAATAATAATAAAAAGCAAATGGTTTCCTTAAAGGAAAGAATTGCACAGGTTTTTTTTGACATATCGTTATATAATAGCTTTAATTTATGACTTAACATGTAGTACCTTTATCAATGCACAACTCATATGGGTGCAACTGCTTTTCCGATAAATCGTATTTGATGCTGCATGTCAAAGGTTCCATTCTGAATGCCTTACATAATGAGTAGCAGTCACGGCCAACCTGTGGCAGCCGTTGTATGATAGTGGCTTCCATGTGGTGAGTAGAATAGCGCCAGAGGTCAGAAATCAATGGCATCTTTGTTGACGGATAACCGAAAATATGACCGCAGTGCTTTGGAATTAGATAAATACCCATAGTTGACATTTCTGGGAGCAGAGAGCATGTTTTTGTTGCCTCTTCTGGAAGTTGGTGTGTAAAGAGAACTGGGTTTAAATCGATGGAAACATCTATGTGTTTGTGGCGTTGTCCACGGAATGACACACTCTGTCCATTTAGCTTTAACAGTTGCATGATTTGACTAGCATAGATCGGGAATGATTCTGGTAATAACATATATCCAGCATATATGTGTCTGTGTCCTGTGCCTAAAACATCATAGGTTGCCTGACGAGCTACCTGGGCAAACCGGCGAAGAAAATAAGCTGCATTGAGAGTGTAGCTTGATCGGACACAGTACTTCAGAATGTCCTTGGACGCATTTTCCTTGATAATAATCTTAGCAAAGCCTGCTGTTTCACTCTTTTCGATTCGTTCAATACTAGCCGAAAATCTATGGATATTGCATATGAAGTCAAACTCGTCTGCATAGCCCGTTTTGACATCTTCGTGAGTGCTTCCTGCACGCAGCAGTTTGCTTTCGAAAACATGGTCTAACTCACCAATTCGATGAACTATTTGTTGAACCATATCTATTATCTTTTCCGATATTAATCTAGGTTCGTCTTTGTTAAGATCAACAGATCCTAATCCCTTACTTTCCAAAATCCTTTTGGCCCAATTCAATCCAGTGTCGCGTTCCTTTAAGAAACGTTCTATTAAGTTATCGCAATATGTATCCACTTCATCGGCTCTCAATAGTGGTCTATTTGGAAAGCATCGTAATGGTAAAAATCCAAATCTTATTTCATTTTCCGAATCTGACAAAATGGTCGCCACCTTTAGATGTCCTCGATATAAGGCGAAATCTAGTGGTCGAAACCCTTGTCTGTCGCGCTGATATTTGTCTGCCCCTCTTTCAAGAAGTTGCTCTGCCGCATCAGCGTTACCATCAGACGCTGCATAATGTAGCGGTTGTGCACCAAACTCATCTACGGCATGGATATTTCCAGTCGATGCTAAACACTCTACGAGTTGTTTTGTTCCGTTCTCAGCTGCTAAGTGAATCGGTTGTATACCAAGATTACCCGTCGCGAATACGTTAGCATTGTGTTTAACTAAAGCCTTCGTCACTTCTAAATTATCAAGTAAGCAAGCGTAGTGAAGAGGCGTATCATTGTTTATATCAGTTGCATTTAAGTTTGCTTGATATTTCACTAATACCTCAATCACTGTACAATCGTTGTTTCTGGCAGCCATATACAATGGTTGTCGCCTTAAATAGTCTTCAGAAGAGACATTCGCTCCCATTGAGCATAGAATATCACATATCTGGTGTGGTAATTTTGCTGCAGCATAATGCAGAACGGTAGACTGGTCCATGGCTTTTTGGTTGATATCACAGCCGGCTTTTGTTAACATTGTAAGCATTGGCAAAAACACATTTTCTATATCAGGATCGTCTGGCGACCATAAAATTTCGGTACAGAGGGAGTAAATGGCTGTCATTCCCATAAGGTTGGTGGCATTTGCACGGCAACCGTAGTCCAGCAAAATCTGTAGGACATCCATATTTAGCGATGAAGCCACCAGGTGTATGCATGTTTTGCCGTTTTCATCTGTTATATTTGGATCAGCTCCGTGTTTTAACAAATATTCAATAATTTGAATCTTTGTCTCTCTCACTTGTTTCGAAGTCGATTCCATACACGTTTCAATGTCTGCTTCCGTTGGCACACCCATGACAGCCTGCATTAAAGGCGTTTGTCCAAGAAAGTCTTTATCATTAATGTCCTGACCGCCTTTAATTAACTCTTCAATTATTTCCTCCCAGTTTTCCAAATTGTCATCTATTCCATTTAATGTTTGTATATACGCGTGAAGAGCTGACCAGAATACATCTTCCTTTGTCGCTATGCAAGAACCGGAAGCAAGTAGTGTTCTCACTAATTGAAGCTTTTGTTTGGGTTTTATTGACGTATTTTGTATGCAAATTATCAAAGCAGTTTTCTTTAAATCACTTACAGTGTTAGTGTTAATATAGCGTAGCAGATACGCAATCATAGTGTCATTCACGTTAGGTAAGCTCAATGCATGCATCAGCATGTTAAATCCATTCTTCCAGAAAAGTGTGTTTAAATCTTGCCCCGTCTGGAAACAGAGATCCAATATGTCAAATCGATTATTTTCAACAGCAACGAAAGGAACCATTAACCAGTTCATGTCTTCTTCTTCTTCTTCTTCTTCTTCTTCTTCTTCTTCTTCTTCTTCTTCTTCTTCTTCTTCTTCTTCTTCTTCTTCTTCTTCTTTTTCCTCTTCTTCTTTCTCTTCTTTTTTGTCCTCTTTATATTCTTCGTCTTCCTTTTTGTTTGTAGTACTAATCATTTCGCTGTCTGACCCATTGTTGCAGTCTGTCTTTTCTTGTGTATGTTCACCGCGTTTTGCTTTCTTACTGTCTATCTTGTGCCGATCTTTGTATTTATTCTTAGTTTTAACTGTCGTTTTGTTTAAACTGTTCCTGAACACCGACAGAAGCTCAGATTTGTTGTTTCTCTCTGTATATATCAACATACCCTTTTTTAATTCTGATAGAAGTGGATTTTTCATTTTTGCCGGCTCAGTCACTTTTTGCGGAAGGCGTTGTGAAGTTGGGTGGCACATATTCTCCTTAGAATCTAAGTGCGCCATAAATTGCTCCATCGATTCGAAGACAACTTCCCGATTCTGTATATTCGTCATGATTGATGGCTTGTGGCAATCTACCAATACAAAATAATACAGTCATAATGACATATTGGCATAACTCTTGTTTGTGTTTGTTGCTTCTTAGGGATCCCCTTTTCAGTATTAGGCACTAACACGCCAAATAACAGCAAAATTACACTACAAAATCGGTTATTCAAACCCTATCGAGGTGTTCAGGTCATACAATTATGTATATGTGCCGAATAAAAGTATAGGTTTATTCGACGTTCAGTTGTGTGCGTTGGCTGGTTGAAGTCGTCCATATTATGTCTATAGAGTTCGAATTTTTAAAATATGTAAGTTATATATATAACTAGCCGTCGGCCTTAAGCAGTGTTTATGAAAACTTAAACATATAATAAATTATTTGTTCATAATCAAATATATTTTATGTTGTTAAAAATCTAATTATGTATAATTTTCGACCTTATGATTTCTATAATATATGCTAGCTTCACTGCATTGGTTGTCATGCTTAAGGTAAATAAGGGTAAACATGAAACATCAGAGTATCGATAACGAAAGCATGAACGGCACGAATACTGAACGAAGCAACACACACAAACAAGAGAGAAAAGTAGCAGACTCGGTTTTATTGAGTCTGTTATAAATGTATTGTCATTTTATGTAGCTGATTTAATGAATCGACACGTTTTCTCAGGTTTAACATTAAAGTTTGTAAATGCATATGATTAAAATTTGTGATGCCATAATGTAAGAATATAAACTTCAAATATATATTGTCGCATTAGAACTATCTTTATATAGTTATAAACACTCTCTGGTTAAAGAAATTAACATTTAAAATAAGAAATATACATGAGCATGTTACATTAATTAACACTTTAATTGAAACTTATAACTTGAAACATTGTCTAAGTAGTTTCTCTACAATAACGTTATTGTGCTATATAAACGTCAGTTTACGATTCGGCACCACAATAACTGTGCTGTATATAAAAGCATATCCGTGCGTGTCAATGGCGGAAAGTCATATTTTTTCAAGTCAGTGTGTTTCTTCAAGGAAATAATTAAAATCACAAATACGGGTTATATTTTGGATATGTAAAGTGTAAAATTGGCTAGTGGAAGTGAAAAGTCATTCAGTGAACTATTAAATGAATCTCAAGAGATGGAAACTCAGGATTTATTGTGGTCACAAAACAGGTAGAAGGAGTTGAGTGACTCCCAGGTTATACAAAATGGCGACAGCGATCTGAATGACCAGTGGATTTATTTTACACCAAAACGAATACGGGGTAATACTGGCAGTATCGATTTGGAAACATTTGATAGTATGGGCACCAATGAAAAAAAAAATGCTTTTTGAGAAAATATGCCACGGTGAACTAGCGCAGGATAATATACTGAAAGGAAAAATAAACGCATAATCAAAAAAGTGCCTATACTACACTATTGTCTACACCTAATTCCACATAATATTCCAGATATATATATCTCAACGTGTTTTGTACAAAAAGGGGCTACAACTAATTAAAGAAAGGATAACTCTGTCATGTAGTAGACCGTTTAATCAAAGTATGTTTTGTGACACGAAATTCATAAATGTTGAAGTTTCGCTTGAGAAAGTCAAGCCATTTCAGTATTGTGTTTAATGTTAAGCGATTTAGCGGGCCATTCTAGTTACATTCCAGTAAATAGAAGATGTAGATACGTGCATAAAAAACTCTTACAAGTTAGTAGGGACGCAATAGACCGTGGTTTCCCACTTGAAATCCAGCAAACGAGAAAAAAAATCTGGCCCGAATATGAACGGCTGAGGTCAGACAACGGATCATCTGTTAAGTTTATTTATCCGGCGGCCATATCAGTTAAGGAAACATTGTTCACAATGATGAATTCTCTGAGTGGGATAGAATAATCAATGGAAACGCTAACCCCCACGGTCAGATACAAACAGGCAACAGCATGAGAGCACTGCCGGCGACCAACGTCTACCCTCGTTAAACTGGAATAGAGCGTCGACGCAGCCAGTGAAACCGACATCTGCCCAAACCCAGGTTCCCATGTCAATCACAACAGTAACACAGGTAATCGATGACAGATGACAATGATTATTCAGATGTAACTTTAAAATCGCTGTTCCGTACAACTCAACAATTAAAAAAAGCAATACACTCAAAACAATCCGAGCAGTAAATTGTCATCTGCTACGCAACTTGTAAACAAAACAACACGTGCTAGATATATATGTCGCGTAGGCAGATCACGTGGTAGACCTCCCATTTCGATAACCAATCAGCAGAACGACAAGTCGTCAGACGCGCGTGAGAACTATCCAATTATACAAAATGGAACAGACCCCGCCGCCGGTCAACGAATCTGTCTGGAGGGTTGTCCATGAAGAATTCAATGTTAGAACATATATCACTGCCTTATCTCTATTTGCAGATAACATTGTGTTAAACCAACTTGTTTCTAATTGTTTAAATGTGCCTATCTGCTGTCAGATAATTGATGCCCTGCTATTCGAAAATGGGTATTTTATTGCTCTGGGGTCAGTTAATTACATGGATGAATTATAGAGATTTTCAATAAACAGAGGAATCTCGGGACAGTCCTATAACTGTATATGCATTATTTAGACATAATGTTTTGTATTTTACTATAGTTCGTTGTGTGAATATTTAAATTTCACTTATTTCTTTCTCAACAGCACTATGTTACATTTTTGATGTTATTATTGCACAGAAGAAACAGAAACATTTGACAGTATCGCACACCACAAGGTCATGCATATGAAAATCCAAATTTAAGCTTCAAAAGGAAAGTCTCTAACACCAAAAACCTGTCAAAGTAGTATTTCAATTCGTTTATTGATACAATAGTCAGAGACAGGAAGTCAGTTATTCCATTATCACATACTGAAGTCATAAAGGTAATTGAATTTTAACATGACATATGTGTTCCTCCAATGAGAAGAGCTGTAACCGAGTGTCCATTTAAATGTAGTTGACCTTGATAATACAACAGCGGAATACGTATTTTAAAATACAAAAGAAACCCAATAAATACTGAAGGGGGGGGGGGGGGGGGGGGGGGGGGGGATCCCTTGGAAGCAACAAACACAAACAAGAGATAAAAGTAGCAGTCTGAGTCTGTTCATGAGTCAGGTTTTATTGAGTCTGTTCATGAGAGGTAATGTCGAGAGAAACACCTCTCACGTATGTAAATATATATGTCACCATACAGATGATGACATATGTTTATGGTTTGACTAATATCTTACCGTCTGCACTGAAAACGGTAGATCGTTTATAGTCAGAATGGAAGATTTTTTATTTTTATTTTCCGTAATCGCTTCCAGGAAAAAAATCGAAAGAAAATTTGCATTTCTTAGTTAAAACATTTTGAATGTAATATCGAATAAGGCAAGTTGTTTACATCTTGGATTATTACACCACTTCTCACGTTTCACTTTAAAAAAATGTGGAGGATTTAACGTCATATAAACTTGTTCACCTTAAGAAGATAAACTGTGGCGGACAATTTGATTTTGTAAACTGTTTTGGTTACGAAAAATAATACCAACATTGACTGAACTTTAAACCAGATCGATTTGACTATGCAGTTGCTACTTTGCAAGAAATGGAAATTGATCAGGTAAAAACAAATACTACTAATTCTAAGAAATATATACCGAATTTTATTTCATCAACCAATTTTATAACAAAGAAATAATCAGTTAAGTATTGCTGAATGCCTATGAAATATAATTTACTGTATTTAATTATCAATATATTACTGAATATATGTATGTATGCTTATGAAAATGTTCATCTTAAATAAACATGATATAATAATGCATAACCCTGAACTCTGAACTTATCACTTTTGCCATTCATACTTTGGAAAACAAACCCAAAGAATTAATATAGAGGTGACCATTAATTGTTTTTGATTTTGATATATATCCGTGAAATATGAAGTATGTAAGGAAAAAGGTTTAACTTAACAAAATCAGTTAACCACCGGACAGAACATGAACGGAGGAATGGGAAAACGGTCGGGAAACACATTATATCCTCTGACAACGTTTGTTAAGATGTTATAAAATGAATAGAAGGTTATGTTTTAACGACCGTGACTTTGATAATAACGAATAGGTGAGCTAAAGTTACCATATAAGAAAATGCGCTAAGCTAAAACAAACCAGCGACTCTACATCGAGAAACTAGCGCTTACCTTCAACAAACACTCGCTTTGAGACAGGTTAACATCTACAAACCAAACCAGCCAAATATGTATTTTGGCTTTAACATTTGGTGTTGAGGTTAACATCTATCAGAAACAAATTAAAACACACTTGATCTGATCCAACAAATGTATTATGATGGAATATAAGGCGGTAAAGTAGTTATATGCACATTTTTGTCGAAACGCTACACAATGTAAACAAAACAGAGAAACAGATACGTACACGATTCCATTCGTGCATAATGAAGAATGCCATTTAAAACGTAAACACTATTATTCATGTTTAACTTCATTCAAACATGGAACGCGCGCCTAACGGAATCAAGCAGAGGATTATTTTACCTACACGTTCAATTTCAAGTATTTCCTATATACAAATACAGAGTAGCATTAACCCGATTCCGTGTTTCTTCGCATAGGCTCGAAGTAGAAACGGGTAGATGGAAACAACCCAGAACTCCTTAGCATGATAGATTATGTAACATTTGCGGTATTTTAGATGATGACTATCACTTCTTACTTGAATGTCGTTTATACAACCAACTAAGACCGAAATAAATTAAACGGTATTATTATAATAATCCCAGTATGTATAAAACCGTTGAATTGTTAAAATCAGATAACGAAAATATTGTTAGAAACCTATCTGTTGACATATATAAAGCTATTCAGCTTAAAATTGAGTCCATGGTTATGGAAAAGATTTTAATATAATATTAATAGTACCATTATGCATAACATTGCGAATTAGAATATGTCTGACTTCTTTGTATTAAGATAGATATTTTGTTGAATGCATTATATAACATGTATCATTTACGTTAATGATTTGCATAATAAGAAAGTATTATTATTATTATTATTATTATTATTATTATTATTGTTCTATTTATTAGTATTATTAGTATTGCTAATATAACCTTATATAACTTTATATTCAAAGTTATATTTAAAATATAGATCAGATACCTGCCATTGACTGTATATGTATGACTTTATTGTGAAATGTATGATCATGGGTCATAATGACTTATTTCAAATAACTTTGTACATTGCATAATATTCTGAAATAAAGCATCTGTTCTGTTCTATACAATAAGGCTGAGCACATAACAATCGCGAAAAGAAATGCAATACATATACAGTTATGCATAGACATACGTTTATAGTCAGTATATGTAAGATGAATATGTACACCGAACAAAATTCCTAATATATCATTTTTGTATTTTAACTATTTTTTGTTTAAATTGTTACATCTTTTGGGACTTACCCTCCTTTTATATGAAAACATGACATGTGCTGATAAAACACATAACATGAATCAACGTCCGCTTAAAGATGTAAACTTCTTAAAACTGGAAGGGAAATAATATCAAAAATAAACCCCATTAAACGTTGACCCGTTTATTGCAGATGATCTGTCTACAAAAAAACTAAACCTAAATTATCTCCCTTTTAATTGAATATCATTTGGAATATCATTTGATTTTTTTTTTAAGTAACTGTAATTCAGCCTTAACATTAAATATTTCGAAAATTTCATTTGTAGTGGTAATGCTATTAAAACATGATGTCAAAATAATTTTGGTTGGCATATTTTAGAATTAGAAACAATGAAAGCTGCGCTAATTCAAAGTACTTAACAGAATCCTAAGTACCCTGTTGCATAAGTGTTATGATTTATTTCTAAGAAGGCACATCGACTTGAAAGCTTTAAAATGTGTTCATGCAAGCAAAGCAGACGACTTTGCAGTCCAACCGTATCTCCAATCAAGCGTGAACACAACGGGAATATTTTGGACATATTCTTAGGTGGGAACTTAGGAATTTGATTAGTATATATATACTGGCTGTATACCAGATATCGTCATTTTAATGTTGATTTTTTAATATATCTAAATCAAAACTAGTAATCTCATAAATATTTTTGCCGCTAGAGAAGCTTAGCCCTTTGCCGTAAATATTCCGTGTTTACATTGTTCCTAATCTCAGTAACAAGTGTCATGTGACCGTTACTAAATATAGACTGAATTGGGCCGGTCGTTTGAGCTGAATGTAGTAGTTATCGTCATGTTCAGTTTAATGCTGAAACATCCATGTTAGGGATGATGAAAACGTGTGTAGTTATTAATTGGCACATAAATATACCATTACATATGAATACACAAAAATAAATATCTAGAAAAAAAATATATCTACAACTTAAAATGTGTTTTCAACTGTAGGTACCGGATGTAATTTCCTTGACTTCGACGTTAATAATTTAAAGGGAAATAACTGTCCGCAAATTTAAATTGATTGACGTGAAATAGTTGTTTTCGTTTACCACATACTTTTAGTTTTTTGTGCATGTCAAATTGATTCAATGGGATCGACGTAAAAGGTCAGCTATTTTAAAAGGAAATTTTCCTGCGCATGCGTATTAGCGCGTGATTTCCCCGATTGTGTTTTGTTTATAACGGTATTTATATAGGTAAACGAGTTGGTTTGAGAGTGTATGTTAACATTTCTAAACTCTTTTTTCCTCTCCAATCGTCTGATGATAGTGTGTAGTGATTTGTAAAGTGGGGTCGAAAAATAAGCACGACATCGAGCGTTTTATTGATAATGACGAAATCTGGTGAATGACGATAACTGGTACACAACCAGTAGAGAGGATCTGACATGAGTTGTCATTTCATACAACATTTTATTAAACGAGTTCAGGAATTTGTTATTAAGCGAGCCTCCGGCGAGCTTAATAACAAAGTCCTGGACGAGTTTAATAAAAGTTTGTATGAAATGACAACGAGTGTCAGATCCTTTTTATCACATGGCTCAAAAACGACAAGAAACTAAACATTATTGCTTGTGGTGAATCTACATATGGCGGACTGTTACCCTCACAACATCGCCGATTCAGTGCCATATCCACGGACTCCACGGACTAAACGGGTGTTCCGGGACATTGACTAGACGAACGTACTGACACTGCACTTCAACGACCGACTGATTCGGTCGCCTTGTATTACACATGGTTAATATAAGGAAATACGTAATGTGTATATTATACGGAATACAAGCAGTTCCATGTGATAAATATATATATATATATACGGACGGTCAATTGAAACACATCATTAACTCTATGTGTTAAAAGAACATTGTTCCTCTAAATTTCGACCTATATTAATCTGCCTTTTTTAATGTTTGACTTCTGACATTGTTATGAAATGAATGTTTCCGAAAAAATGATTTCTTTGCGCGATGTAACTGAAGAACCCCGAAATTGCACGTATATTTCATAACACCAGATTTTATGTGGAATGCACTAAATACAGATATGCACGTACAATAATTTTAAATGTAGACTCGTTAGATGGATTTTATCATATTTCGTCCAAAATACCTCAAATTCTAACGTTTAAGTGTAACTGCCCAATACTATACAATATTTGCATTGCATACATTTATGAGAGCCAATATTAAAATTATAACCAATGTCAAAACAAAAACAAACAAGAAAAAACAGGCATGTACATACCTCAAGTACTGCTCCCAATCTTGTCTTACATTCAAGTTAAATCCACAGTCATATATTTTTCGTCGCTCAAGTTGGTTTGTATAAAGAACGATTAAACGCAATTTGATATGTTTCTATTTTGGTCTACTACTTAACGCGATAAGAATACAGATCCTTATTTACATATCGACAGAAGGACGAACGTAATTCAGTAAAACATAATCATTGTATGCAGGTACACATTAATTTGTCAAACGTCGCTATAATTTATGAATAGGGTAGAAATGTATGAGCGGACTAGTGCGTACATTACCTATAAAATACACACTTGTGTGCCCTTAAAATTATAACTTAAGTTCAATGCAATCTTATGTATGGGGTCTATCCCACGTATCCATTAAATAAACCTTTAGATGATTTTATTTACTGCTCTTTTCACGTGTTCACCGTGTATGGGGTGAAATACAACGCAGTAATGATGTTTATTGCAAGAATACTACTTAGAGACTGATATCAAAGTGTTATGTTATAAACATGTGATGGATATGTTAGACAACTCATGTATCTACAATAGTACACTGTGCTTGTAAGAGTAGTCTTATCTTAGAACATTTACTGTTAACTGTTTTCAGTAGTTTCAATTCATTGTTATCTGTTACATCGAATTCAATTTGTTGTTGTCCTATTATGAGACCAAACCCACCCGCATAGTGCCCATCGTGTAACACGAGTACGAATGTATTATGTCTGCAAGTCTTCAAGTCTTATTTTGGATCAGTATTCTAAATTCAGGACAACCATTACTTCGATACTTCATACTTACCCATGATGTAACATACAAACAAGTCATGCAATTTTCAATATGGTTCCCTATCTTAGATATATCTTTGTGTCTTGAGTATGATAGATTTAAACTTAAACTCTTTCTTTTGTAATTTCATGTTTATCCACTTATGGTGAACGTATTTGATCGATCAAAATCAACGCAGGACTTCCACCGAGAAGTGCGCATCGTACCTGTACACATGTAGTAGCAATACAATGTCCAGTAAAAAAGTTCCACTGAACTATAAACACTTCTTGAGAACATGGTATATTTAGATACATTTATTACGATGGACAATAACTCAATATATGTGAGCTCACCTTAAGATGTATCAGTACATAGTCCATTATGTCGCATATGTAAACGGGTGGTGTACAACTAGCCTTTATCAAATTTCATCTCAAAACAACGTTATCTCGATAATCACGATACGATAAATAAATTGACATTATTTACAGATATAAAATTGACATTGTTTGGCATATTTAAGAAGTAAAAATGACTAGCGATAAAAAAAGATAAATCGACGTTGAAGAATTAAGTAGCAGGATGTGGCACATACACGAATAAGGTCTGCAGTTGTGAATAAATGTACTAATTTTTGTTCATCTGTACAGTTATTAAAATAGAGCTTTAGGCTTATTGCTTTATCATATAAATTGGCTGTATTATCATTATATAAAGTAGAGGTTATCATAACATATAACTCATCTTCCACCTGAACATTACAAAATGGACAATCTCATTAATTTGAAGTCTTTCTTATCTTCCAGTCTCTAGTCTATTTGGTGCTACGCCACAACGGAATTTGGATAGGCTGACCTAAGATTTTTTGGTAGTATTATTTTACAGTACGTTTGCGTTTCAATGTAGTTTTAAATAACTTATAAGTACGTAATTTATTGCCACCAATATTACTACTACCACGTTCTGAGTTAATATTTACATTCATTTTATTATAAACTGATTTAAAGATGCACTTTTAACAACATCTAAACATTTACGTTTAACAATAGGATTAATTACACTCGGAACTTTATTAAACTCAGTTTTTGAATAAAATATGTAAAAATCTATAACACCATTGTTTACATGTAGAACATTTGCTATCAAAATAGTCGTTTATTGAAACTTATAATGTGATGACCTGGTTTCAACATAATGATTGTAATAAGAGCAGTTATAGTTTATATAATTATCACTATTTACAGTATTGTGAGTTTTGAAGTGTTGACTTGTGGTTTCTCGACAGACAATGTAAATGAGTAGATGTGACGATATGTAATCAGTGTGGGTGACTTGACATTGTTTACCATGTTTACAGTGATAATAACTGTTGTTTTCCGCAATGGATAGCTATTCTTATCATTATTTAATAAAAACTTTGCTAACCTACGAACTTAGTTGTTATCCAATGAAGCAGTTGTTTTAGTTTTCAAAAGTTTAGAATTGTTTCTTAAGGCAGCCATGTTTGTTGCAATGCATTGTGGGAGTGTGTTTACATTCTATTTGCAGTCAGCATCGTCTTTCAGTTTTGAAATCTATATTTGAAATTCAAGGACAGTCACAGGACAAACCTTTGGTATATATTGTATTTAAATAATTAATATTGTTCATGTTTAACTGTTTTTATGCATATGTATCATTCAATTTAAGTCTGTAAATTAAGTTTTCCTTAAATGGGGTGTGGGTGTGTCTAGGTTAAAGGTCATGCAACCAAAACATTTTGAGCAAACACAATTTATAAGCGATTTTGGGTTGGTTGTTTGCATCCAGAGGTTTGGTCACTTTCACCCAGATTTGTGGTTGACAATTCCTGAGAGTATATAAGCTCAGTTTTCTGTCATTTAGGAGAAAACAGACACTTTAGAAGGCAGCAACTCTGTCAATTTTTAAGAAGGAAAAGCTACTATTTTGTTAAACTGAAAAGTCAATTTTATCAGGAAAATGAAGTAAGTCTAGTGTAACGTTATTTAAAGCAGATTATTTAAAGTTGCTTTAACCTGTTTCCACATTGTAACTGTAAAATAAGATTATTACAAGAACAGAATATTATTCAGTATATTTTACATACAAAATACTTATTATTTCTCATGAACAAGTCATCAGTGTTCACCTCAGTTTAATATTACGGATTAAAGACTCGCGTGTATGTTTGCGTTATTTATTAAAGATATTTATCTACAGTAATCTGTGAGAAAGGACATGCTTATATATTGTTAAGGCGTTTTCATTGATATTGTGGTATATAGCGTTGAAAATCTTTGCATTTGAATTCATGTGAGTTACTGGAATATTTTACGGATATTAAAGTATCTAAACGTTCATACACTAGTCATTGCTTATACCATTTAATAATAAAATAAAATAAAAATCTATCACTGATAAGAAGATCCAACTAGGATAAGATTCAGTTTATATCCGCGTATCCTGACAAGCGCGCAATAATATTAGGCATATGACTCAATCGTACCCAGTAATTTGACACCACAAGATTGGCCTACCACAAACCGGTTGCCATACCAAGTCTCCTGCCATTGCAGCTAAAGGTGTATTTCTTGTTGTACCCCAAACCCAAAAATACTCTCATTGCTCTATTTTGTACGGCTTCAATACACGAGAAGGTTTGAGTACCCCATATTGCTGCACCATAAGCTATACTAGACCAAACCAGCAAATCAGATAGTTTGGTATAAACTTTATAAGGCATCCGACCAACTGTTCTATATTTTGAAATTAACTAATGCACGACTGGCTGACTGCGCAACGAATGAAGCTGTTACATTATAACTGATATATTCGCCTAAAACAAGGCCTAAATACATACTGAAAGGAAAAAGATACGCATATATGTATTGTATGTTTAATATGCTACTGCTAATCGAATGGTACAGAACGACATTAGGCCTGTCCTTTCGGAAAGAAGGTTTAAACAGCACCGAACACACCGATGGTTACCTCTTTAAATTTTCATTAACGACAGAAGACGCATTTGGCTCATGCCGGTGGGCAAACATATGCTTAAAATCGTTGCAATATCTTAACATTAAAACACAATACCGAAATGGCTTGACTTTTTCAAGTGAAACTTCAACATTTATGAATTTCGTGTAACAAAGTATAGTTTGATTTAAAAGGTCTACAACATGACGAATTGTCCTTTCTGTAATTAGTTGTAGCCCCTACTTGTACACAACACGTTGAGATATATCTGAGATTTACGTGGAATTATGTGTATATAATAATGTAGTATAGGCAATTTTTTGATTATGCTTTTTTTTTTCTTTCAGTATATATATTTATTTTTTATGGATATAACAGTTCCGTTACATTTAAATTCAAAACTCGTTTGCACGATTGTAATCATTCACAATGAAAACGCACCAGTAGATTTTATGGGTGTTAATTTTTATTGCAAAAGTAATTTATAATAATAAGCGCATATTTTGTAATTGATGGATGTTAATTAACAATTCGAAACACTGATTGTCTCAAAATTCCTGAATATGTTGTATAGTGATCAATTAAAGTCACACGGGTAAAAAACAAAAGTCACAAGTTCCATTACCGGGTATCGCGAACCGTTTTACCGTTCCTAGGAAATCATCCCAACGTCACGCTATTTCAGCAAGATAACGTCACTTGTAATTCTAGCTGAATGTGTACTGGAGTTAACGTGATATCGGGATGATTTCATAGGAACGGTAAAACGGTTGGCCACACCAGGTATTAAAATGTGTGATTTTTGTTTTCTACCCATGTGATTTTAATTGAACACTATACACCATGTTTAGGAATCCGGAGAAAAGCAGTGTTTGCATTTGTTAATTTATATCCTTCAATTCTTTAGTAATACAATTTAACATCCATATAATCTACTGGTGTGTTTTCATTGACCGCAAGTATACAAACCTCTTCGGTTACTAGCTGCGTCATCAAGTATACAAATTCCACATATTAACTCTTCATTTCTAAAATCTAAACCATACGTCTCACTCCTTTAAATCTTCATTCGATAACTTCTTCACATGTTCTTAACAAAATGTTGCCAACATCTTCCATAATAAATCAAAATGTTGCCAACATCTTCCATAATAAATCAAGTTTCATTAACTCCTCTTAGACACATTTTAAAGAAAATTTCATATAAGTTCATACTGAAAAGTGCTCCATCGGAAGCAAAGAAAACACACAGAGAGCACAGTAGTAGATTATGTTTGATTGAGTCTGTTCATGAGAGGGAATACAAACACAGGTGCCCAAGAGACAATGCTTATTAAGAGAAAACATGATTTCTGTTGAGACGACCATTTCAGTTCCCAATTGTATTGTTTTTAAAAAAATAATGCGCCTGTATTACAAGCCTAGTAATCGACGTCAGCAGCAGGTGCACGAGATGATCATCCGTAACGAAGATTTGTCTCGACTCGGTAAGTAAACACACGCATTCCAGCTCTAATTCTTTGTCCATAAAGATATAATTGTTCCTAAAGTATCGCAGTCAATGGTAAAAAGACTCGGTTTATATTCACTTCTGCTAATATATCAAAGAAAGTTAAAAATAAAAAAACTCCGCTGAGAACCATCTCGCTAGAATAACTTTCTTTGATTCTGCTCTCAATTAGCTAAGTATCTGGCTTAATGAGTACTAACGTTGTGCGTTTCTAATCCAGTGTTTTTTTATTCGTATATACATTTGGGGTTTTATTCGAATATACGTTTGTGTTTAACTTATAGCGCCTGTCCGAATCTTCCTTTAAATTCGATTGTAGCCAGATTACATAAATAAAAAAAACAGCTGGTAACATTACAAAGTTTTATAAGACATACATATTTACACAATTTACAAAGTAAGTCGACAAGGAATAGTAAAACAGGTTTAAATTGTATCTCACTCCGCCTATCCAATCTCCACTAACTGTCTATACACCAATGTATCTAAACGTGATTATAGTCATTCCTCGCAATCATTAAAATAACATCAACTAAATATTGGCTTTGTCTGCATAATCTACCTATGTCTACGGTTGAATGTTTTAAATTCACTCAGCAATTAGCACTCATCTTGCAAGTAGATTATGTCACTCAGACTCTTCTAGTTGTACTCAAAGTTTACCATCGACTACTACGGTATCAGATATAACACTCAGCATTTAATGTACTCATCATGCTTTACCACAGCACAAACTGTCACTCCCTAGCTATAGCACCTGCTATGTAACACGAACAACTCGCATTGACACATATGTATAGAGCACTCAGCATACACTAGGTTACATTAGATAGTATCACTCAGCCTATTCTAATGGCACTCATGTATCATCAATAAATCTCATCACTTCCCGTTACATAATGCAGCACCCCGCATTAATTACCACCAAACCAATAGAACTTTATCAAGCACCCAGCTCATCAACTTTTACAGCCCTTGGCCTCCCCACCACTGGACACAAAATAACCCATCTCAGTCCCATCAGAGTTGGTACGTATAGGCCACCAAACACAGTAGAAACTTAGCCTCTCGTCATGCCGTCAAAAGGTCACAGCTAGATCTTCTTAGTTCAACCCTGCAACTTCCATAAGCCGCCTATTTAGTTCACACTAAACACTCATGTCTGCTCGTCTCTAAATGGTCAAGCTTATACCATAGTTCACAGTATATTGGAACGGTCAGTGGCACAATAATGCCGCAGGGGTTTAAACCAGGTTCTAGGGTGCACCAAACCTCTCGTTTACCATATTGTCATCAAAATAAACTGGGCAGTGTAATATAAACAGTGTATCATGTATAATTTTATAAAAAACAAAAGCCGAGAAAGCCACAAAGTAAGTACTCAATGACTTTGCAGCAACAAGAGAACAAACCGTTAAGGGTAGACAAGACAAGATTAAAGACAAACATCAAAAGCTACCGTCCTATAAGCATGATAAGGAGTTAGGTATACGTCATCGCACGATTAAAGAGGAAAACATAGTAACTAAAAAGCTTCTCCACCAGTGATATCGTTACCATGAACTTCGAAAAACCTTTGCAAAATGTTATTATCGTAACCCTGATCTACTTTTAAAATATAAAAGTAATTTAAGAACTCTTCTGCGACAAGGACTATCACAACCTGAATTATATGGTGATGTGATTTACAAACTTCGTAAGATCCGTGGTCTTAATCAATCTCTCATACAATCTTTATTAAACTTGTTAAACGATTATCAAAAGACGTTATAACCCTATCATTTTGCAACGCACTGCATGTTTAGTAGATGACCCATTTACAGTTTGCCACTATGTTTTCCTCTTTGATTGTGCGATGACCGGACATATTGATTACCCTATGATGACGTTTACATAAATATGTATAGGACGGTAGCGTTTGATGTTTGTCTTTAATCTTATCTTGTCTTGTCGTACCCTTAACGGTTTGTTCTCTTATTGCTATGCGATCCCTCAGGGGCCTAGGAATCTTTTTGTGAGGAAGCTATCCAGCTGGCTTGCGAAACGTCGGTGGTTCTACCCAGGTGCCCGCCCGTGCACGGAAATTGCCCGGAGGGTCACCTGGGGCCTTCCTCCACCAGTGGAAGCTGGAAAGTCGCCATATGACCTTAGCTGTTGGTGTGACATTAAAATCCAATTCAATTCAATTCTTATTGCTATGGCTTCTGTCAAGTCACTGAGTACTTACTTTGTGCTTTCTAGGCTTTTTATATATTAGATATACATGATTATTTATGTGTTTTACTTACATTTGCCTACAAATGCTGCCTTGTTTGTTAGAGATTATTATCTGGCGTGGATACCTATATTTACACTGTCCAATTTTTTGGGATGACAATAGAGTAAGAGTGAGATTTGGTGCACCCTAAAACTTGGTTTAAACCCCCAGCGGCCTTTTTTTGCCAATGACCATTTCAATGCCGTAGCCCTATTGTCAACTATTTTGTGTTTGTAATGTATTATCCTGCTTTTTATTCATATTTAAAGTTGTTCTTTGTTTCTGTGTGTGTTTGTGGCTGACTGTCGTTGAATGCTACTTTTTCTGTTCGATTTGTATATCTACTTCTGCCCAGCGTTGAAGCTTAGATGTTGGAAGAGGCTGTACAGTAATCTATGGTAAAATGAATTGTGGCGGTATACCTGAATATGAATCATGCAGTCCGTAATGTCGTGAAACGTTACGCCACGACCGGTCATGTCCCGTCCTGTCTCTTCAAATAACACATGTTATTACTAGGATTTCTCAAATAGATTGTTCCTAAATTTACTATACACATACCAACTGATGCTCTTATGTCCTTATACAACACACATTGTTGATTGTCCAATTTGTTACAGAATCATGGCCCTTTGTTTGACTTAGAATTTATATAAAAAACGCGGCGGTATTGGTCACGTTCAGTGATAGTTCTAATTAACAAGAGCTGTCGGAAAACAGCGCAGCACGACTCAACAAATTATACAACTGATATACAATCAGAGAACGTGGAATCTCTTTTCATACAGTCAAGCAATTTATTCACCTGAACGTTTGTATTAGTTTATGGTGTTGGCGAATATTTGCCGGATTTTTCGAAAATTAATGAAGTCTACTATAAAACCAAATATATATATATATATATTCAGAATAATTGTCATTTCAAAAATCGGCGTGCTGCAGCCGGGAATTGAACCACGGATCTCTTGCTTTCCAGGCAATTATGCTTACCATTACACCACCACGCCATCCGATATTTGAATGACAATTATGACGTTATATTATGACGTAGTTCTTTTAACCTACTGAGTTCCAGCGTTGGATTTTTCACAGATAGGCGACTACATACAACGTTTTTATTTCACATAAGTACTATATTGCGTCTAACAAGGACACGGAATTATTAAATATTCAGAGTAATTGTCATTTAAAAAATCGGCGTGCCGCAGCCGGGAATTGAACTACGGACCTCTTGCTTTCCGGGCAATTATGCTTACCAATACACCACCACGCCATCCGATATTTGAATGACAATTATGACGTTATCAAATGACGTAGTTCATTAAACCTACTACTAATTCAGCGTTGGAATTTTACAGATAGGCGTCTACATACAACGTTTTCAGTTCACACAAATACTATATTGCGTCTAACAAAGGCACGGAACTATTAATTACGAAATAAAAACGTCGTTATATATATAACCGCTGCTAATATAACGACATGTGACACGACCACATATATATATATTCGCTGGTAATATCCTAACGACATGTGACATGACGCTGTTTTGTCACATGAAACTTTATATTATTTGATTGAATACGTGAATATTTGCATGATTTAATGAACAAAATGAAGTCGACTAAACCATAACCAAATCCAATGCATTAACCTAGTTTGAACAAAATGATCAGTGATCAAAACTCTTATCCATGTGAAGTCGGAAATGAGTATGTAGTATTTGAGAAGGAGTCGTTTAAAACAAAAGTTTGACGACACGACAGATGCAGAGGAACAGCAATAGCTCACCTTTGAGCCTATGGCTCAAGTGAGCTAACAAGAAAGATAGGCTTGATAATTATATATTTCCGCTTTTTAAATATCAGACACGAGCAACCTAAGAGTCAACACACCAACACTAAGAGAAGAAAACCAAGCATTTTATTTTCGTACGCTTGTTTTTCTTCTATTGTGTACACGTATCATGTTGTCGAAATATATTTAAATCAATACACCAACACAGTATTAGTTAAACACGTTATATATCATGCAGAACTTTACATATCACGCAGGAGCCATTTTCAAAAACAAGGTTTAGTGTGATCTGAGCCAAAATGCAACTGTCAATCCCAGATAATCCCAGATAATACTTAAACAGTTATTATATATAGATATTGAATAATCCGAGATATATGTCAAAACAATTTAAAGGTAAAAATATAATCATATATTACACCGACATTGACACATTATGTCAACATCAGCAGCCGTCTCACCAACCCCAAACTTTAGGTCTTAGGAAAATTGAAACAGTGTACCCAAACCATTTTCAATGTCAAGTAAAATTTCGCTGTCACCTTTACCTTTTAACCTCAAGGTCTAACGAGACGCTCACTGGGAATCTGCTGAATGGCCAACCGGGTAGTTTGATCTGAGGTAAAATTAATGTTATCCCACATATAATAGTCATTAAACTCTCCTACAATGCGGTACATGCTATTTAAAAATGGATTTACATTGTGTTCCCAGAGGTAAAAAAACAAAACAATTAGCGTTCATTTTCCGTTCATAACAATGCACTTAGAATGTAATTTCCTGCTATGTGTATACAAAGTTTAGCCTTTCGTGTACGTTCCATTTCTATTTTCAAACGCATTTCATGAGTTTTCTATTTCCCGTTATAAATAGCACTACACTTATTTTAAGTCTTTTGTAATATTAGAGAGCCCAAGAGAATGAGTTAACATGTGCCTTTTAAGATGATGTAACTTTCCAAATCCTTTTTCACAAACATAGCATGTGTGTGGTTTCTCTCCAGTATGTATTCCAGTGTGTTTTGCAAGCTCGTTGCCAGTAACAAAGTCCTTATCACAGAAGCTGCATGGGAAAGGCTTCTCTCCAGTATGAACTTTGCGCAGATGTTTCGAGAGTGAATTTGAATCTATAAATTTCTTTTCGCAGTAAACACATTCGTGGGGCTTTTCCCCAGTATGTATTCGCAAGTGCATTGTCAGGTGGACAGGTTGCTTGAACCCCTTGTTGCAGATATGGCAGGAAAAGGGTTTTTCATTTGAATGCGTCAGCATGTGTCTTTTCACAAGACTCGGTTCACCAAAGCGTTTATCACAGACGGGGCAAGCATGTGGTCTATTTCCAGTATGTGTTCGCAAGTGCAAGGAGAGTAGTGCAGACTGGCTAAAAACCTCCTCACATATATGGCATTCATAAGGCATATCTTCGCTATGTATTCTCAAATGCTTTTTTAAATCATTTGGATCTGAAAACTCCTCTTCACAAACTGTGCAGCTGTACGGCTTCTCCCCAGGATGTGACTGTAAATGTAATTTCAGATCCTTGGTCAGCGAGAAACCTTCGTCACATACATGACAGTTGAACGGTTTCTCACCAGTGTGTGTACGCATATGCTTTTTTAAGCCGTTTGACCTTGCATATCCCTTACCGCAGATTTGGCATGTGCAAGGCCTGTCTCCTGTGTGCACCTGCATATGCCTGGTACGGCAGCTTGACCTTGCAAATGATTTGTGACATATATCGCATTCGAATGGTTTGGCTCCAGAATGTGTTAGCATGTGCGTTGGCAGATAGGTAGGACGTTTGAACGTCTTTCCGCAAATTGTGCACGAAGTAGGTCCTTCTGTCGAATGTACACATATGTGTAGTTTAAAATTATCAGAATCGTTGAAACTTTGTTTACACTGCTGACACGTGGCCTTTTCCTGGCCATTAAGAATAGATATGGAATTTATAGAATCTGTAGCAACCGTTTTTTTATTTTTAGATTTAGAAGCTGCCCTGTCGCTGGTATTGGATACTTTATATGTCTGTTTATGCACATTACTGGTAAATGTCATTGATGTATCTTTATTTCCCTGAATTTCGTGTGTCTTATTAACTGAATTATTGAATGTTTGTATGTCGGTTCCAAGTGAATTGGTATGTGTAGATTCAATCGGTGTTTTACAAGATCGTTCAATCATATCTCCATTCCATTTCTGGTCCAAGTCGTCTTTTTGGACACAATTAACCGACATTGTGTCTGGCGTGTCTAAATCATAATCCATTGTTTTTAGTTGGAGATGTAATACTGCTTAACTCTGTTTTAGACTGAGCTGTTTTAGTTACGAGCTAGGACCGATCTTGTTATTGACAACTAACAAGTATACATTTTTTTAAAATAAGAAAAAATTGTGTTGTTCAACTCATCTCCGAGTTAATAAAGCTCTTGTGACTAAACAAAGTTCCAACATAAACATGTTAACAGCTAGTGTTTATGAACGATTTTCATCTAAACGTTCACTCCAACTATATTAACATCATGCAGTTTAAAATTGTCCTCTGTCCTGAAATAGAAAAGCATTTAGGAATCAGCGTATTGAAAATACTGTTATTGAACACAAACTATACAGGGACATAGTTAAGTGATTGTTAGATTCGTATAAACGGAGTCTGATTTATAATTTCAGGACAGTGACGTCATGATGTCAGGCAAAATACGAGTCCATATATGTCATGATATCATGTAATGTACTATTCCATAAACGTCACGATATCAGGTAATGTACTAGTCCATATACGTCATGATATCAGGTAATGTACTAGTCCATATACGTCATGATATCAGGTAATGTACTAGTCCATATATGTCATGATATCATGTAATGTACTATTCCATAAACGTCATGATATCAGGTAATGTACTAGTCCATATATGTCATGATATCATGTAATGTACTATTCCATATACGTCACGATATCAGGTATTGTACTAGTCCTGATATCAGGTTATGTACTAATACATATACGTATAAATTATCACTGTCCTTTTTCCATAACACTCCCGATATCATCCCGATATTTTAGTATCAATTCAGAGGTCCGTAGGTATTGATATTGTTCGAGGGATAATATCAGGGGTGATGTGGAAAAAGAAGAGTGTAATTTATTTATCATTAAACTACACACATAAAAAATATTATTTTGAAATATGTAAAGATCTATCAGGTGTGATATGCAAAGTGAAGAGTTGTAATATATTCATCGTTTTATTGATTACCGAGTACTGAAATAAAGAGCAAAATCCATTTTTAATTTTATATATATTTTTTTAATTTTCTTTTTATCGATTTTGGGAAATGTTATTATTAACAAAGCGCTCGATTCAAGTATGCTTTTACTTAATGATTTTCTTTATATTTGACTTTTTGTTTCAGTAAAGCGTGCATACCCCTAAACAGTGGGCATGTTCCTCCACCGCAAACGGGTATTTCGATTAATATGGACTTTCTTAGATTTGCCCTCCGAAAGTATTGGAAATGAAAGAAAGCGTAAATGACCGTGAACATTTGGAAGGGCTAGTCTCAGAAAGAACTGGATGAATCGAAATACCCTTCGCGACAGAGGAAAGAGCTCATTCTGTAGAGGATGTGCACTTTAGCTGAACAAAACTGGGTAAATATTAAGAAAGTAATTAAGCAAAAACACACCTGAATCGAGCGCTTTGTTGACAATTTTTCTGCCGTGAACTCGATAAAAGTAACCAGAGATTCAAACGTCTTTCCCCCGCATCCATTTTAACGGGAATGCAATTTAAACGAACGTTACAAGCGGCCTGCACGTTAATGACGTCAGTTAATTAACGGTTATTGACGTCACTTACTTCCGGGATATCATCCCGTACAGGTTATCACCCGCGATGTGATAACCTGTGCGGGAAGATATGGATTGCACATCGTGCGTCATATCAGGTGGTACAAAAACGACGTATCAGGGATAATAACACTATAGTTTAATGATAAGTCATTATATCAGGCCATGTACCAGTCCACATACGTCATGATATCCGGTAATGTACTAGTCCTTTTTAAACATATGTTTTAAAGATGACTGACCAATAGTCCTTAAAGTAGTCCGTCTGGAGGATAGTTTTGATATATTTTAGTTCTGGTCAGGATCTGTTTATTATACAGGATTATGAAATGGGACGAAATCTGGTAAATTCATTGCCATCGCGAGACTTCAGCGGTCACTTTTGTTGGAAAATGACACTGAGATTTCTATAAGAAATAATGATAACAATATCGCAAATATATCAATCATTATCGATGCTCTAGTATTACTGTTTCGAAGATAAGTAAAGTGTTGTCTTGGTTTGTGTTGTGTTTAATTTACTTTGTAATATAAAATCACGGAGATATTTCATCAGAAATGTGTCGATCGGAACACAAAGACCGCCATTTTGAAAACTTGGGGCAAAACGGTAATACTGTTGTTATGATCTTGTTTGGTAGCGGTTTTCCAACTCAGCGACCATTTATAAGAATAACTAATGAATTAATTATTCAAGCAATGGTAATTTAATTGTACGGAGCTTTTTTATTTTGGGATTGAGCACTTATTTTGTTTTGACAATTTATGCGCGTGAATGTTGGTGATTTGGGCGGGTAATGGCAGTTTTTGTTGAAAATATATCTGGATATATTCGCTTGGTAACGATTTACTTCTAAAATGCATCATTATCATAATCATTGATGTAATATTTGAGTAATTTAAGACTATGTTATTGTATTAAACTTTGAACAGTTTGAAATATGTTTTTGAGCAGTTAATTTAGACATTTCGGGTGTTTAACTTGTGTGGATTTGGCCATTTTTTTGTTGAAAATATGCCTGGACGTTCTTTACTTGGTTACGATTTACATCTAAATTTCATCATTATCATAATTTTTGGTTTAATATTTGAGTAATTTAAGACTATGTGATTGTATTAATAGTTTGACATTTCTGAAATACTATGGTTTTTACTTTTAATTTCTCGTTTGAAGACAGGCCGTACACGTTAATCATCGAGATTTATCGATCCTGTTTGCGTAGATAAGCCGTAATACCTACGGCACTGAAAATTCGATATTTTTGACTGTTATATAGTTTCGTACCCTGTCTACTTTCACTTCTGAAATTTTATATCAAAAACTATCAAAAACATGATGAGCTCCATTTTCAAATATCAACAACATGCACAGAATACAGTTACAGCCAAAAAATAACAGGAAACTGCATTCTTTTTTTTTTAAAGAAATAAAGATTAGCGCTCTTTAATACAGAACTACTTTCGACTGCACCAGGCGAGCACATCCGGCTGATTTAGTGTAATTAGACCTAAATGGAGTATTTTTAGTGTCATGTTTTTTAATTAAACTGGTCGATTCAATCCAACAACTTAATAAAAAAAAAATTCTGACTTGTTTCGCAATGCCGAATGACTTTTTCTTGAAATAATTGCGAATTTCCTGCACTTGACCATGCACTAAATCAAGTCGATTTTGTTGCGAAATTAAGAAATAATAAAAAATGCAATATCTCAGCAACCGTTCAACATTTTATCATCAAATAAACTCTGGTGGCTTTGTTTTGCATCCCCGAGTATGTATACCACAATTTTGACATATATCTTTAACACAATTTCCATAAAAATGAAAAATATATTTTTTTTTAGAGAAAACCAAAAAAATTAAGGGAAATTTCCAAAAACACTCTAAAATAGTCTAACATTCTAAAAAAAAAATTTCTTCTATTTTTCTGAGTTCAATTCACCTATTCAAACCAAATAAATGCCTAAAAAATTTATTATGCAGTTCTGAAAAATACATGATTTCTCCTTATAGGTTATAATACCGTAAATGAGTCTCCATGCCCCTTCCATAGTAAAGTTAGAATGTTGACAACCTGTTAAAAACTCAAACCTGATTAGAATTCTGGAAAACTTACTTTATCATGCAAATAAACATGTCTGCTATTAAACATTAACAAGGAAATAGGGAGTTGAATATCTTCTAAGAAACATGTCTTCCAGCTGTAATATACTAACACAGGGTCAAAGGTCAAAGCTATTTTTACCCTTACAATTTCGTACCCCATCTACTTTCACTTCTGAAATTTATATCAAAATCTGACAAAAACATGATGAGCTCCATTTTCAAATATCAACAACATGTCCAGAATACAGTTACAGCCAAAATAAACTGGAAAATGCACTAAAAAAATATTTTAAAGAAAAAAAGATTAGCACTCTTTAATACAAAACTACTTTCGACTGCACCAGGCGAGCACATCCGGCTGATTTAGTGTAATTTAGACCTAAATGGAATATGTTTGTGCCATGTTTTTTAATTAAACTGGTGGATTCAATCCAACAACTTAATAAAAGAGCATTTTGACTTGTTTCGCAATGCCGAATGACTTTGTATGAAATTTTTGCCATTTACCTGTGCTTGACCATGCACTAAATCGAGTCGATTTTGTCGCGAAATTAAGAAATAATAAAAATGATATATCCCAACAACCGTTCAACATTTTATCATCAAACAAACTCTGGTGGATTTGTTTTGCCCCTATGAGTATCATACTATGTATACCACACATTTTGCCATATATCTTTAACACAAATTCTATAAAAGTGCAAATTATCAAGTTTTTGGAGAATGTCAGAAATGTAGAGGAAAAGTTACCAAAAACACTCTAAAATAGTCTACCATTCTGAATTTTGTTTTTCTCTGTTTTTCTCTGTTTCTGAGTTCAACTCACCTATTCAAACAAAATAAATGCCTAAAAAATATTTTATTATGCAATTCTGAAAAATACATGATTTCTCCGTATAGGTTACAGCGCCAATGTGTCTCCATCCTCCTTCCATAGTAAAGTTAGAATGTTGACAACCAGTTAAAAATTCAAACCTGATTAGAATTCTGAGAAACTGACTTTATCATGCAAATAAACATGTCTGCTATTAAACATCAACAAGGAAATAGGGGTTTGAATATCTGCTAAGAAACATGTCTTCCAGCTGTATACTAACACTGGGTCAAAGCTATTTTTACCCCTGCAATTTCGTACCCTGTCTACTTTCATTTCTGAAATTTATATCAAAACTGTCAAAAACATGATGAGCTACATTTTCAAATATCAACAACATGTCAAGAATACAGTTACAGACAAATAATAACTGGAAACTGCACTAAAAAAAATAAAGAAAAAAAGATTAGCACTCTTAAATACAGAGCTACTTTCGACTGCACCAGGCGAGCACATCCGGCTGCTTTAGCGTAATTAGACCTAAATGGAATATTTTTGTGTCATGTTTTAAATTAAACTGGTCGATTCAATCCAACAATTTAATAAAAGAACATTTTGACTTGTTTCGCAATGCCGAATGACTTTGTCCTGAAATATTGTGATTTACCTGCGCTTGACCATGCACTAAATTGAGATGATTTTGTCGCGAAATTAAGAAATAATAAAAAATGCAACCGTTCAACATTTTATAATAAAATAAACTCTGGTAGATTTGTTTTGCATCCCTGAGTATGTGTAACACACATTTGCCATATATCTTTAACACACAACTTCCATAACAAGACCTCGGTCTGAGGGAGTCTCGCCCACCGCGGCAAACCACATATGAAATGTTTGATTAAAGTTGTGCTTAAATGATGTCAACCAAAGACAACACTTCATATGACCAAGTATCAAACAAATAAAAGCGAAGTAATCATAAGAAGTTAAGTTACTGAGGTTAAGTGATTTAACCAGGTTGCAGTTTTGGAAAAATAATGCAAAATATGACCTTGACCTTGGTATTTTTTGTCGTTCTGCGATGTCCGCCAATGCCAACAATACATATGACAAAGTATCAAAGAGATAAAGTCAGGTTATCATACCTAACCAAGGTTGTTACCTAACTAAGGTTAAGTTTGGGGGAAATAACGAAAATATTACCTTGACCTTGGTATTTTTTGTCATCCAGCGATGTCCACCAATGCCAACTAGAGCTGTCGAGCTGTCGCCTTTCAAGGGCGACAAATATACCCCACTACAAGTCCCTCTCCCCATTCCCTGTTTCCACAACCTGTTAAAATCTCAAACCTGATCAGAATTCTGGGAAACTTACTTTATCATGCAAATAAACATGTCTGCTATTAAACATCAATAAGGAAATAGGGGGGTGGACTATCTTCTAAGAAATATTCTTACAACTGAATACTAACACTGGGTCAAAGGTCAAAGCTATTTTTACCCCTTGCAATTTCGTACCCTCTTTACTTTCACTTCTGAAATTTATATCAAAAGCTGTTAAAAACATGATAAAATATCAACAACATGTCCAGAATACAGTTACAGCTAAGTAATAACAGGAAACTGCACTAAAAAAAGATTTAAAGAAAAAAAAGATTAGCACTCTTTAATACTCTTTTCGACTGCACGAGCACATCCGGCTGATGTAGTGTAATTAGACCTAAAGCGCGATTCCCATCCCCGTCTATCTACAGGCCAATTTCTAGTGAAACTTTTTTAAATTATCAATTCATTGTTTGCTGTACACTACTAGACACTAGTGTAAAATTAGATATATGATTACGCCATCGAAAACGGACATGACGTCAGGATATTCTCACCAAAACCAATCCTGAATTCATTGATCCCTAAAGGTTAATGATTCCTAAACTCCACCGACAATTGTCCACGCTCAAATTGGCCACAACCGTTGATCATGCGTTCTATTGTACATATGGTTTGTTTTTAGGGCAGTATACCAAGCCCAGTAATCGACGTCATCAGCAGGTGCACAAGATGATCATCCGTAACGAAGATTTGTCTCGACTCGGTAAGTAAACACATGCATTTCAGCTCTAATTCTCAGTCCATAAAGATATAATTGTGCCTAAAGTATTGCAACCAATGGTAAAAAGACTCGGTTAATCTTCACTTCTGCTAATACTTAGCGAATTGAGAGCAGAATCAAAGAAAGTTAAAAATAAAAAAAATCCGCTGAGAATCATCTCGCTAAAATAAAATGTGTTTACTTACCGAGTCGAGACAAATCTTCGTTACGGATGATCATCTCGTGCACCTGCTGATGACGTCAATTACTGGGTTTGTATGTATACGCTTTATGTACAGGCTGCGAACCGAGCAGCGACGCTGCGAGTGGGGGGTAGGTGTGGGAGGCAAATGATGCGTTCTCAAGCTATATTTCAGTTTAATTTTTTTCACTTTTGCTGACGCCTTTTTAACGCATTGGCGTACGTGCCTGGATACGCGCCTGACAGGTGTAAACATCTAGTGCGATTTTAATAGGGCTCGATCTTAGATATATAGTATGTTCTAAATATAAACTGATTATTTTATCTTGGGAGAGAACACGTCATGTACACAGATATTTAATTTTATAACCAAATTGCAACACCTATCAACAGTGGAATATGTGTAAGTATTACGGGCGTGATAACCACCACCGACCTTATCTTACGGTTGTGCTATTTTAACAAACGTGTCAATAAAAACTCCGTATAAACGGAAACGGTCAATGATTTCGGTCAAACAGTTCATTACATACACGATATATATACAAAAACATAGGTTTACTATGTCGGACATCGTATTAAGAGGTTTACACAGTATGTGAAGTCCTTGAGAGCCCAGATACATCCCTATTTGTCAAATGGCATAGTCAGAAACAGTTTTGACAAAAAAGTATGAGATAGGACATATAATTAACCAGTAATAAATAGTTAAGCAACTTACTTCTGTCGGGCCGCACTTTTAATTAGAAAATGGAGATAGAAAATATAAGGGCGATAACTGACAAGTTGTACGAACTGGAAATAATCTATAACCACATTATCGCGAAAATTGTATTTATACTGTCTGTATGATGGATGTAAATTTATACGTTTTAAATTTAACAACAAACGTTCTTAATATTATAACATTATAAAATACAGTATTTGAAATGTACGAACCATTTATCGAATAATCTATAATGAATACGTATATGAAAAATACGAATCACACGCACTATCAATGGTCGGCTCTAGCCTACTTACTAGCCCAATGGTCGCTGATTAAGTGTTTTTTATGTCGCTGTATCATAGTTACTAGCCCAGTGGTCGGTGATGAAGTGGAGATTTTATGTCGCTCTATCATAGTTACTAGCCCAATGGTCGGCGATCAAGTGGTGGTTTTATGTCGCACTATCATAGTTACTAGCCCAATGGTCGATGGTCAAGTGGTGGTTTTAAGTCGCTCTATCACAGTTACTAGCCCAATGATCGGTGATCAAGTGGTGGTTTTATGTCGCTCTATGATAGTTACTAGCCCAATGGTCGGTGATCAAGTGCTGGTTTTATGTCGCTCATCCTAGTTACTAGCCCAATGGTCGGTGATCAAGTGGCTTTTTTATGTCGCTCTATCATAGTTGCTCGCCCAATGGTCGGGGATCAAGTGTTGGTTTTGTGTCGCTTACCCATAGTTACTAGCCTAATGGTCGGTGGTTTGATGTCGCTCTATCATAGTTACTAGCTCAATGGTCGGTGATCAAGTTGTGGTTTTATGTCGTTCTATCATACATACTAGCCTAATGGTTGGTGATCAAGTAGTTGTTTTATGTCGCTCTGTCATAGTTACTAGCCTAATGGTCGGTGATCAAGTAGTCTTTTTATGTCGCTCTATCACAGTTAATACTATAGCTCAATGACCGACTAGGAAATTTTTCATCCGTTGTCGAAAATCGCGGACTGAATGAAGGTTTACACAGAACACAGAATAATTACTCTACATGTTCGCGCGACGGAAATGTGTGAAAAGTTGTTTTATACCGTTGTTTCAAGCTATTACAATTTATGAAACTAGGGGAACCTATTCACTACTTTTGTGTGTAAATCTTCATTCAATCCTTGAATTCGATAATTGATGAAGAATTTTCTAGTATAACGGTTATTATATTATAGGCATACGCACTAGGGTTGGTATAACGGTCATTATACTCCAAGCACATGGGCTATGACTGGTTTGTTTGTTTGCTATTTAACGTATTTTTTCAACACATCTCAGTTCATGACTGACGGTCGATTTTTAGTGGTGGAGGCAGACCACCACTTATTCCTAGTTAGAACCAGTACTGTATACATGTACCTCCCGCCATCCGTCAATAAGTACCTTCTCACTTACAAGTGACAGGTTGAAATATATCAAATATACGTAATTACCATATTTAACATTGTCGGTACCCCAAAATGTATTTAAAAAACAAACAAAACAAAAACAAAACAGCATCATTCAATTAATGGTCCGTACATTTTTACAGTACTATATACTAGTATATACTAAGCACATTTATCAAGTGAAGCTAGTACGCAGCATGACGGTTAAACATAGAGCTAAATATCTAAATACAAAACGTATTTTTTTCCTTGGTGATCAGACTACACAAATTACCAACCAGTCAGCGGGCAGGGAAAAGGTTCCAGGGTAAATTCGGAACTATTACACAGAATCTCTTAATTTTGATTGGTTGACAAGGTAAACAAACCAAAAATCTTGCTTAAAAATTAAAATCCAACTTTTTTGAAGAGTACTTATAAAGGTTAAAACATACATTTGTGCAATGTATTCATAATGTGTTGCATAATCAAAAAAAGATGTATATTTTACATTTTCCTCATGTTTCTACATGCAAGTAGGTGTGTCAGCACCATCCGACCCAAACAGCTTTTTCAAAACATACTCAACATATGGTTAATTATTTTTTTTATGATAAAACTAAAATAGGTTTTTCAAAACAAGTAATACAAAATATAGCTTCCTATATTAGACAACTCAGTACAGAGCTTAGAGCTATAAGGTAGGCAACTCAGTACAGAGCTTAGAGCTATAAGGTAGGCCTATGGAGCTTAGAGCTATAAGGTAGGCCTATGGAAAATGAATTGGTGTAGTATAATCTGGTACAGTAATTATCAATAAAACTTTCGGCGATAATGTGGTTATAGATTATTGTCAATTTTCGTACAACATGTCAGTTATCGCCCTTATATATTGAATCTCCATTTCCTCCATCCCATTTTTTACCCAAAAATTGCGTGCACCGGACAGAAGTAAGTCAGTTGCTTATTATTGTTTTACTTATGTTTTGTGAATTTATATGTTTTTCCCCATAATTCGATAAAATCATCGATCCATTTAGACTCCTTTATAAGAAAAGCACACCTAACATATTACTGTAATTCATAGAATCATAAAATGACTAAATGTAAGTCTTGATCATTTTCGACGCTTGCTTAAAATATAAGCAAGCGCCGAAGATGATCTGGACTAATAAAATGTATCCGACCAATCAAGGTTTAATTCCACTAAATCAGCCGGGTGCATCGAAAGTAGTTCTGTATTAAAGAGTGCTAATATTTTTTTTCTTTAAAACCTTTTCTAGTGGCTAGTGCAATTTCCTGTTATTTTTTGTCTGTAACAGTATTCTGCACATGTTGTTGATATTTGAAAAGGGAGCTCATCATGTTTTTGACAGTTTTTGATATAAATTTCAAAAGTGAAAGTAGACAGTGTACGAAATTGCAAGGGGTAAAAATAGCTTTGACCTTTGACCCGGTGTTAGTATACAACTGAAGAAATGTTTCTTAGAAGGTATTAAACCCCCTATTTCCTTGTTGATGTTTAATAGCAGACATGTTTATTTGCATGATAAAGTATTGAGTTTCCCAGTATTCTAACCAGGTTTGAGTTTTTCACAGGTTGTCAACATTTTAATTTACTATGGAAGGGCAATGGAGACTCATTTGCGCTATAAGGTGAAATCATGCATCTTTCGGAATTGCATAAAAAATGATTTTCTAAGCATTTATTTTGTTTGAATAGGTGAGTTGAACTCAGAAACATAGAAAAAAAAATCATTTTCAGACTTTTAGACTATTTTAGAGTGTTTTTGGCAACTTTTCCTAAAATTTTCTGATTTTCTCTAAAAATTAGATATTTTAATTATTTTTTTTAGGTTTTGTAAAAGATATACGGCAAAATTGTGGTGTTCATACTTAGGGATGCAAAACAAAGCCACCAGAGTTGATTGGATGAGAAAATGTTGAACGGTTGCTGAGATATTGCATTTTTTATTATTTCTTAATTTCGCGTCAAAATCGACCCGATTTAGTGCATGGTCAAGCGCAGGTAAATCGCAATAATTTCAAGACAAAGTCATTCGGCATTGCGAAACAAGTCAAAAAGTTCTTTTATTAAGTTGTTGGATTGAATCGACCAGTTTAATTAAAAAACGTATTCCATTTCAATCGTGAACGGTGTCAGACCTGTGAAAATCAGCCCATTGAACACAATGCAATATAGGCCATATTTGGAGATCAGTCACAAGTTCCACAACATTCGTTCACTTAAATACACTTTTATTCTGTGTATTAAACACATTTGGCTAGCAAACGGTCTCATATCTGGAATAAAACACCGATTCAGTTTTTCAACATTTCGCGTCATTCATTCACACTATGCATATTTTTAAATAAACATCTGTCAAAACCACATCTCTACCTAACCTCTGTGCTCATACTCTCCAAAGAAATAATCCTGACAAACACAGTAAAATACTTACTATTCATGACAACAGACATACTACTTTAACCTCAGGTTAGATTTAAAAATGAAATAGAAACTAATCTTTGGAAAAACACGTGCAAACTAGAAACTCTGGATTCTTTCAAGGAACTATTTCAGCACCCTACGACCTGGAAGTGCTTCCTGACTGGTCTGACACCTAAATGAGTCGCGACATTTGTCAAAAATAGTTATCGAATACATCTAACTGACCAATAAGGTTGACCGAATGGAAAATCAGATAATTTTGCAAGGAGTATTATCTTTTCGGTTCAATTCCTGCATGCAAAGGACCATTCGGCTAATAGAAATCAAGGATTTTAAGACGCGTTATACAAAACTAGAAAAAATTCCAAAATAAATGAACCGTTTGGTATATTTCCATCAAGTAAAGTTTTCAAAAATTTATTTTGGTATATAGAAATATACCAAACTAAAATATACACATAATGTGAGGTGTAGATATCAAAATCACTTATGCATGAAATTTCTTCATTTTTCATGGGGAAACAGACATTCTGTTAAATTCCAACAATTTTGAGGCACAAAATAGACCATAAGGCTGCTTTGGAGCACATTTACATGCACAATGTCCAATAAAATATACAGTTTGGCTATAAAATGCCAGAAAAAAAAAGAGACCAAATGGAAGTAATGACTCAAAAGCTAAGCCTACCCCATATGCCTGTAGAGTTTTAAAGGCAAATAATACATTCAAGTCTTGGGCAACAGCAAGACAAACTGAATCTCACACCAGAATAGTATATATTTCAGTGGATTATACCATTATCTCTAACAAAATACCAAATTAATGTGTTAAGTTACAATTGTATGCCATTGCATAGTGATTTCATCTGAAATAATGAAGAAAAAATTAGTGGGATTTACACCATGTTTAGCAAAAAACTAAAATAAATGCTGAATTCCACAAATTTCTGTATATTTCAGTTTCAGATTGTAAAACCCATCATCGTGTACAAAATGTACAGGTTCTCAGGCTTTCGATACAAAGTAAGACTCCTTCTAGAGTCGCGTCATGTCAATATGTCAGTACCGATACATTTTCAGATTTTAGCCTCATCATGCTCATACGGTACCTTAAAATAATAAAATTGCCATTTATTGTAGGAATTGTGACAGATCTATCACCTTTTGCCACTAATCCACTTAAAGACACTTGAGAGCCTGCTTAAAGTGCTTTAGGGCCACTCAAAATCACTAGAACCCCCAAATTCAAAAGCAGCTTTTTCTTTCTCACTCAGCTGCAAGCTTTCACAGGAAAAATCAACTGGATTTGGCCATTAATAAGAAAAATGCATTTTGTCCATCTAGGTGTCAGACCGGTGAAAATTAGCCCATTGAACACAATGCAATATAGGCTATATTTGGAGATCAGTCACAAGTTCCACAACATTCGTTCGCTTAAATACACTTTTATTCTGTGTATTAAACACATTTGGCTAGCAAACGGTCCCATATCTGGAATAAAACACCGATTCAGTTTTTCAACATTTCGCGTCATTCATTCACACTATGCGCATTTTGAAATAAACATCTGTCTAAACCACATCTCTACCTAACCTCTGTGCTCATACTCTCCAAAGAAATAATCCTGACAAACACAGTAAAATACTTACTATTCATGACAACAGACATACTACTTTAACCTCAGGTTAGATTTAACAATGAAATAGAAACTAATCTTGGGAAAAACACGTGCAAAAAAACTAGAAACTTTGGATTCTTTCAAGGAACTATTTCAGCACCCTACGACCCGGAAGTGCTTCCTGACTGGTCCGACACCGAACGCTCGGCCAATCCCGTCATTCTTCGGGATCCCGCCTCGTGTGTACCACGGCGCTTCGGTATGTTCAAAATCTTTACATTCTGTTAGCCGGAAGGCAACGGCACAGAAAATAGTGCACTGTTCCTATGTAAACAAGGTTTTGTCACTGCTTTCGCGTAAATAAACTATTGATGGAGCAATCGGCTAAATGACATTGCAAAATGAAGATAACTCCGATTTCGAATGCAAATTCGTTTTGGCGGGAATCTGACGCGCGTCACGCCAGTATGACGTAACCAATATGGAAACCTGCGTATTACATTCCAGTCATGCTGCGAAGCAGTGTACGAGATGTTGCGAATGCTAACCAAATAGAATCGCATTAGGTCATACTGCACCCAATTCATTTTCCTTAGGCTTACCTTATAGCTCTAAGCTCTAAGCTCTGTACTGAGTTCCCTAATACAGGAAGCTATATTTTTTATTACTTGTTTTGAAAGACCTATCTTAGTTTTATCAAAAAAACATACATAAGCCATACGTTGAGTATGTTTTGAAAAAGCTGTTTGGGTTGGATGGTGCTGACCCACCTACTTGCATGTAGAAAAACATGAGGAAAATGTAAAATATACTTCTTTTTTGATTATGCAACACATTATGAATACATTGCACAAATAGCCCCTTACCCACCGCACAATTGTGACCTTAAACAGGTACCTGGTACTTGTTCATAACAAGTCATGTTGTTGAAAGTTTAAACTCTAGATCATCTAGTGTTCACAAGGCTGAATATGGCATTTTTCAATAATTCAAGAGGCCATAACTCTGATGTTCCTGGTCCCATATAGCTTGATTACGAACTTGTCCAAGCTTTCATTAATAACAACAATCTTTCAAAGTTTGGTAAAGATCAAATACAAAATGAAAGTGCTCGAGTGTTCACATGGCAGAATATGTCATGTTTCAAAAAAAACAAGGACCATAACTCTGGTGTTACTAATCCAATCATACTGATTTTCGAACTTGTCCGAGCTTTCGTCGATATTATAAAGACCCTGGCAAAGCTTGGTAAACATCCTACTAATAATGAAGGCCCTATCATGTTCACAAGGCAAAAGTTAACAGACGACAGATGACGGACGGACAATAGAGCTAAAACAAGAAAATCGGTAGAACCGATGGATGCTCTCCGAAATGACAACTGTCCACACGTTCAACTTACCATATGACCTTGTATCACCCAGCAAGTTCCATCAGTAGTTTTTAGCAAGATGGTCGCCAAGGCTAAAAATAGATTTTTAAAAACAAGTCTGTAGCGACTACTTCTTCAAAACTATAAGTGATATTGGTATGGGACTTTTTTCTAAAATGTTCAGCATGAATCGATGTTGGTCCTTGTCGAACAAGTTTGTAGCGACTACTTCTTGAAAACTATCTGTTTACATAAAAGTTATATAGTAAAATCTTGTAGCGACTACTCCTCTGAAACTACTTGACGGATTTTCATGGAATTTCACAGGAATGTTGCTCTTGATGTCTAGTTGATCCTAGCAAAATTTCAGGTCGGCCGGAAATTCAAGATGGCCGCAACGGCTAATAATAAATTATTAAAATACATGTTTGTAGCGACTACTTCTTGAAAACTATAAGTGATATTGATATGGGATTTTTCTAAAATGATCACTGATTCAGCATGACATGATGTCGGTCCCTGTCGAAAATCATTCTGATTTGACATTAAACATGGCTGCCAGCAACCATCTTTGTTTACATAGAGTTATATAGTAAAACCTTTTAACGACTACTCCTCTGAAATTACTAGACGGATTTCCATGACACTTTACAGGAATGTAGCTCTTGATGTCTTGTTGGTCCTAGCAAAATGTCAGATCCGCCGGAAATTCAAGATGGCCGCCACAGCTAAACATAGATTTTTAAAAACAAGTCTGTAGCGACTACTTCTTCAAAACTATAAGTGATATTGGTATGGGACTTTTTTCTAAAATGTTCAGCATGAATCGATGTTGGTCCTTGTCGAACATTAGTTTGGTTCGACATTAAACATGGCTGCCAGTGGCCATCTTTGTTTACATAGAGTTATATAGTAAATACAGTATTTATTATATAACTCTATGTAAACGACATTAAATATGGCTGCCATCGGCCATCTTTGTTTAGGAATTTACTTGTTTATATGGCCGTTGAAGGGCATTTGTTGATTTACATATACAGTTGATATTACTACCATATCATCCCTTATTTTAAATAGTTTAATCTTTATATTTTTAATTACTACTTAATTGTTTCATCTTTCATCGGTTTTTGCGCACAATATGACCTATTTATGTGTCGACGTGCCGTTAAACACCATTCATTCGTTCATTCATTCATTCCATCTTTGTTTACATAGTGTTATATAGTAAAAAATTGTATCGACTACTCCTCTGAAACTACTTGACGAATTTTCATGAAACGTCACAGGAATGTTGCTTTTGGTGTCTAGTTGATCCTAGCAAAACTTCAGGTCGGCTGGAAATTCAAGATGACCGCCACGGCTAAAGATAGGTTTTTAAAAGACAAGTTTGTAGTGACTGCATCTTGTAAACTGTAAGTGATAGTGATATGGGACTTTTTCGAAAATGATTAGCATGACATGATGTTGGTCCTTGTTGAAAATTACTTTGATTCGACATTAAACATGGCTGCCAGTGACCATCTTTGTTTACATAGAGTTATATAGTAAATACAGTATTTACTATATAACTCTATGTAAACGACATTAAATATGGCTGCCATCGGCCATCTTTGTTTATATATTTACTTGTTTATATGCCCGTTGAAGGGCATTTGTTGATTTACATATAAAGTTTATATTACTACCATATCATCCCTTATTTTAAATAGTTTTATCTTTATATTTTTAATTACTACTTAATTGTTTCATCTTTCATCGATTTTGGCGCACAATATGACCTATTTATGTGTCGACGTGCCGTAAAACACCATACATTCATTCATTCATTCATTCATTCATTTATTCATTCCATCTTTATTTACATAGTGTTATATAGTAAAACATTGTATCGACTACTCCTCTGAAACTCCTTGACGGATTTTCATGAAACGTCACAGGAATGTTGCTTTTGGTGTCTAGTTGATCCTAGCAAAACTTCAGGTCGGCTGGAAATTCAAGATGGCCGCCACGGCTAAAGATAGGTTTTTAAAAGACAAGTTTGTAGTGACTGCATCTTGAAAACTGTAAGTGATAGTGATATGGGACTTTTTCGAAAATGATCAGCATGACATGAGGTTGGTCCTTGTTGAAAATTATTTTGATTCGACATTAAACATGGTTGCCATCGGCCATCTTTGATTACATAGAGTTATATATAAAAACTTGTAACGACTACTCTGAAACTACATGACAGATTTTCATGAAACTTCACAGAAATGCTGATCTAGCTTTCAGAACCTGCCAGTAGAGCTTCAAGGTCATTGACCGCTTGTTTACTTTTGGCTTCGGACAATAATTACAAGTATACCCTTACAAATGGCAATAACTCTAATTAGAATGACGATTGGTGATAGATCTCTGCACTTCCACTCATTGTCCTTTATCATTGTGGGAAGATTCTATGCAGTCCCATCAGTAGTCTTGAAGTTATGCACCGGACAAACATTCTAAGTATAAAATTACAAAGGGCACTAACTCTAATTTGAATGGTGACAATAGTTACGCTTCTTGCTCTCTGCACTTTCCCGAGTTGCCCTCTATCATTGTGTGAAGTTTCCCATCAGTAGTTTCGAAGTTATGCTCCGGACAAAGTGGGACGGACGGAAGGACAAAGTGGCGACTATAATTTCTGGGAGCATAAACACTCATTAACTTCCATTAAATAGTTCAAAAGATAGATGGGATTATAGGCTGCGATATCTGGTTCAAAGTTATACATTAGACACGAATTGCATGATATATTTATATGTTTTATTTGTTCCACCAGCAGATCTACAGCTAAAATTCAAAAGCATTATAATCTAATATACATAATATATAGTCTAAAGTGCATTGATTCAGTACTGCACTGTATTTACAGTTCAATGTATACATTCAACAAAAACAAGTTATTTTGCTTCAACAAAAAACAAGTTAATTTGATAACTATTTGAATGTACGTTGGTGTTTTTGGTTTACCACATGTAAACCTCCGAGGTGTATCGAATGTAGTTCCTATAATAAAAAGTAATCCCTCCTTTTTCGATGGAAATGGGCATTATAAGTAGGGGAAAACTGCCCATTTCTATTCGATTTTGTGGTTATATGTATAAGAAGCGTATTAATAGGTTTTACTGGATCACTGATGAACATTTTCGAAATTTCGACTCTATGCTTACACTTTGTGAGCAATGAAAACAGTCGATCAATAAAAACAGCTGTACCCTTGACCTGTTTAGTAAACAAACAAGAACTTTCTTACATGTCTTGTGACCCCACGTTTTCTGGTGATTTTTCAAGTGGAAAAATAGTTTTCTATATGAACATTACACTGCTGCATTATCCATACTTGAGTTGAATTTGCAGCAAATCATTAATACGTGACACTTTTAACATTGGTGTCTATGGGGAAAATAGTTGATGCTTTCATACCTTTTGTTGTGTAAATGGCGATAGTGCATATAAGGGAAGTAACTAGGCAGGCCATTTAGGAAACAAATTAAGAAAACTGACAGCTGCAAGGTTTATTTGTACAATATCAGTACAAATGGATCAAGTACATAAGATATATTTGCAGCAGGCCATATGATATTCTTCTGCAGAAAATTTAAATCGAAATATTTTCCGTGGAATATAAGATTCTCTGAAATGTCTAATTATTCCGGATATCATATAGCAATTGGAATCATTTCAACAACAGAATTGATATTTTTCTACCGGTAAACACATTAAAAATCAGAACATTTTCTGAAACAAATCGAAAATAGGAATTTTGTGAAAGAAAAATCAGAAATCTGGTACATGTACATGTCCAATAAGAGGAAAGAATAATTAGAAAAAAATGGGAATTTGTTCCACTTTCCTTTATTCAAAAAATATTTTTTTTATTATTTTTTAATTTTAAAGATTCATTATGTCTGAATATTTTCCGAATAGTGCTGGTGTCCGAATATTTTCCGAAAGTAATACTGATGTCCGAATATTTTCTGAAGGAAATGCCAGACGTCCAAATATTTTCCAGAGAAAATGCCTTACACGTCTGACGCGATTTAAAAATTATTTTATTTGAACCTAGCAATCACTATGAACTATGTTTTCTATTTCAGGACAGAGGACAATTTACAAGACGATTGTAATGTAGTTGAAATGAAAGTATAGTTGAAGATATTTTTTAACACGTTGATGCCGGAAAAAAGAAGTTCATAAAAATCATTTTCTAAGCGTATGATCTATTATAACACAATAACATCTGATAAGAGATAAACAACGCAGTTACTTCACGATCAAGAAAAACAGTTGTACCTGTTGTTTGCCAAAATATCAAGATCGATCCAAGCTCTTAACTATGGCAGCTCAGCCTGAAACAGAGTTAAGCAGTATTACATCTCCAATTGGCTTGGCAAGCCAACTGAAAACAATTGATTATGATTTAGACACGTCAGACACAATGTCGGTTAGTTGTATACAAGAAGTCGATTTGGACCAGGAATGGAATGGAGATATGATTGAACGATCTCTTAAAACACCAATCGAATCTACACATACCAATTCACTTGCAACCGACATAAAAACAATTGATAATTCTGTTAATAATATACACGAAAGTCATGGAAATTTGCATAAACAAACATATACATTATCCAATACCAGCGACAGGACAGCTTCAAACGTTAAAAAAACAGTTGCTGCAGATTCTGTAGATTCTAATTCTGTCCTTAATAGCCAGGAAAAAGCCACGTGCCAGCATTGTAACCAAAGTTTCAAAGATTCTGATAGTCTTAAACTACACATGTGTGTACATACGACAGAAGGACCTAACACGTGCACAATTTGTGGAAAGTCGTTCAAACGTCCTACCTATCTGACAACGCACATGCGAACACATACCGGAGTCAAACCATTCGAATGTGGTATATGTCACAAATCATTTTCAACCTCGAGCTGCCGTGCCAGGCATATGCAGGTGCACACAGGAGCAAGACCGAGCACATGCCAAATCTGCGGTAAGGGATATGCAAGGTCAACTGGATTAAAAAAGCATATGCGCACACACACTGGTGAGAAACTGCTAACCTGTCATGTATGTAACGAAGATTTCTCACAAACCAAGGATCTGAAACTACATTTACAATCACATCCTGGGGAAAAGCCATACAGCTGCACTGTTTGTGAAGAGGAATTCTCTGATCCAATTTATTTAAAAAAGCATTTGATGATACATAGCGAGGAATTTCCTTATAAATGCCATATATGTGAGGAGGTTTTTAGCAAACCTGCTTTACTCACCAAGCACCTGCAAACACATACTGGCAAAAGACCGTATGCTTGCCCCGTCTGTGAAAAGCGCTTTAGTGAACCAAATCGTGTAAAAATGCACATGCTGACGCATTCAAATGAAAAACCATTTTCCTGTCATACCTGCAACAAAGGCTTCAAGCAGCCCATCCACCTGTCAATGCACATGCGCATACATACTGGGGAAAAGCCCCACGAATGCGTTTACTGCAAAAAGAAATTTATAGGTGCAAATAAACTCACAAGACATCTGCGCAGAGTTCATGCTGGAGAGAAGCCTTTCACGTGCAGTTTCTGTGATAAGGACTTTCTTACTGGCAACGAGCTTGCAAACCACACTGGTATACATACTGGAGAGAAACCATACACGTGCTATATGTGCGAAAAAGGATTTAAAACGTCAAGTATACTTAAAAGGCACATGTTAACACATTCTCTAGCGCTCGCTACTATTACAAAAGACTTAAAATAAGTGTAGTGCTATTTAAAACATTTATAATCCAAATAAGCTATATGGGAATGGAACACACATGAAATAAAATGCATAAATCGGAAATGGAACGCAAATGAAAGACTAAACTCTGTATGCACTTAACAAGAAAAGACATGCTAAGTACATTTTTGTGAACTGAAAACGAACACTTAAGTTATTTTTTAAATCTGGAGCACCATGTAAATCCAAATTTAAATTACATGAACAGCATAGTAGATCAGTCTAGGGCCAATCAGATGAGACATTACTTGTACCTTAGATCAAAATGACCTGATGGCCTTTAAACAATTCCCCAGTTAGCATCTCGTTACACTGTGAGGTCAAAAGTCAAAGGTTACAGTGAGCTTGATCTCGAAAATGGTATTTGTACTCTGTTTAAAGTTTCAGGTAATTTTTGCCATGCTCATTAAACGTCTTCATCATCATCCTGTATTGTTTCAGGTGCTGCTTGAATGGTGGCAGAAAACATTGATCGTGGCTCCAGCGAAAAATGGAGTGTACAATATAATTTGCATAGTTGAGAAGCTACTATGTCCATTCTGCATATTTTTTATTTGACGCCATTATAGCTTTTTTGGTTGGAGCACCGTATAACTGCAGTTCAATTTAATTCTGTTTCATGTTACCCAATACTTACATTTTGTGGTTGGTGAGACAGCTACTGATGTTTAGATAATATGTTTAAAGGTCACAGATAACTAAAGTTTACCTTTAAAGGGACACACGGCAATCTTGATTTTTGTAAAACTTGTGGCGTCCCGTTAGTTTTTCTACATAAATTGCAATTATTCAATTATTAACGTTAATTATAAGAATAGTTATAAGAATAATATAAAGCGAGTTGATTTTGCATATTACTAACTGTTAATTATATTTCAACAATACTATATTCAAACCTATCGTAGAAACGAAGAAAAGGTTAAAACTCAAAATTTTATTTAAATGCGTGGAAACAGGTTTTAAGTCAAAATGATACTGAATTATTAAATTGAGAGGCTAATTTTAATTCTTGATAAAAACTTCAAGAATGCCATGTGTCCCTTTAGTTTTCGCATATACATGACCTGTGTTTATGCAACTTTGTCATACAGTAGGCTAGTGTATATGATCACTTGAGTTACATTAAAATGATTTAAATTGAAAGGAAAATGGGTATTTAGTTTCTGATTTAGATTTGCTCTGCTCGTCCTGTGTGGTTCCCGGGGGCCCCGTTTGGTCACGGGGGGCAAAGAATAGGGCCACTGCAGATCCCTTTGGAGGGGTAGGCAGAGGGGTAGAATCCCCCAAATTCAAGTTCATTTTATCATTTTTTGTTCATGTTCATTAAAGGTCTTCATCATGATCCCTGCATTGTTTCAGGTACCATCTCGCTCACATCAAAAGAGCAGTGGCAGAAAAACAATAAACGTGGCTCCAGCGTAAATGGAGTTTCTACGATAGAATTTGCAGCAACATTGCAGTTCAGGGTGAGAAGGTTCTAGGCCCATTTTCCATATTTATCTCGATGTACATGGAGGATGAGCCTGGCATGTTCATGCCTGTCAGGCGCCATATAACCTGTCATGTGTTGGTGCGCCTTAAAACCCAATTCAATTCAATTATATTTGCTCTTTTAGTTGTATGATAGCAGCATTTCTGAAATTATTGTCCTGTAACTGTGAATGCTTTAATGGAATATTTTGCACCAGTGTTACATGATTTCATTGTATCCCTAGAAGTGCCAAACTTTAACAAGTTAACTTATTTGATTTTTGATTTTGACTTTTTTTCTTTAAAAGTTGTTATAACAGCAAATATTTTTAGCTCAGTTTATTGTGACGGTTTGAATTTTTCGTTTAAAAAAAACGCTTCATTCAGTCAGTAACGAATCGTTTTTTTCCTGACATCTGACAGGTGTTAAACTTAGTGATCAATTTTGCATGAACAAATGTACCAAATCATATCACTGCTACATAAATGTATGCTTATATGATATATCTTCAAGCCTGGTCAATTTTAAAATAATCTAAGATACACGAGCTGAGAAAATTGAATTAAAACATGATTCTTCGCTACCGATGATTATGTGCGTGCACCCTAATGTACTTTATCTGGGGTCCTGGTTCAATTTTTGGTCAACTTGAGTTTGAAAATTGTTCCTGTCTATTGTTACTATGTATTATTCTAATATAAGTGGTTAATACGTCTGCTGACTAGCGAGCGTATGCTCCTGCATGGTATACACATTTCTACATGCTTTATAAGTTCTACATAATGCTGTCTTGGCTTAATGGTTTAAACATGTAGCATGTTTACTGACATTCACTTTGTATTTGGCATTTGCACATGTGTAAATAGTTTAATTGAAAATACCACCTGTCTGAATAAACGGTGTACTCTAACTACCAAGTATTGGAAGTTACTTATTTCTCATTTTTTTACAGAATGATATGTGTACACAATAGAAGAAAAGGGATACGAAATGTGGATGTTCTTCTCCTAGTCTTAGTGTGTTGACTTCTAGGTTGCTCATATATCTTAATTTTCAGTTCACAATACAAATAAGGAAAAGGGGGAAGTAGATAACTATTAGATTGTTTTTTAAGCTTGCGAGGCGGCGAGTTGTCCGTCGTCCGTCCAGATTGTTGATATCAATGAAAGCTCGGAGGAGTTCGAAAACCAGCCGGTTCGGACCAGTAACACTGGAGTTATGGCCCTTGATTTACTTTATGCTATATTTTGCCACGTTAACGCGATATTTTCCATCCAATCTTTTTCAAACTTTTCCAGATTGTTGATATCAATGAAAGCTCGTACGGGTTCGAAAACCAGCCAGATCGGACCATATGGCCCTTGATTTTCTGAAATATGCTATAATTTGGCCTTGTTAACACGATAGAGTCTTCATTATTCATCCGATCTTATTCAAACTTTTCAAGATTGTTGGTATAAATGAAAGCTTGGACGAGTTCGAAAACCTGCCAGATCGAACTATTTACACCGGAGTTATGGCCCTTGATTTTCGGAAATATGCTATATTTTGGCCTCCACTCGATATGGCCTTCATTTTTTATCCGATCTTTTCAAACTTTACCAGATTGTTGATATCAATGAACAGCGTCTCCGTGGCCGAATGGTTAACGACGTTGCGTTGTAAACATTAGCCTCTCATCGCTGCGGGTTCGAATCCCACTTGGAGCTCGACTTGTAAGTGAGGAAGTGTCGATTCTTACGGATGGCGGGAGGTGTATACAGTACTGGTTCTACCCAGGAAAAGTGGGTGGTCTGCCTCCACCACAAAACTCGACCGTCATATATAACCTTACATATGTTGAAAATGACGTAAAACACGATAAAAACAAACAAACAAATATCAATGACCGCTCAAACGAGTTCCGAAAAACAGCTAAATCGGACCAAATGGCCCTTGATTTCCTGAAATATGCTAAATTTGGCCTCGTTAACACGATAGAGTCTTCATTTTTCATCCGATCTTTTTCAAACTTTACACACTTTACCTTAGCCTCGTCCGTCGGATGGGGACGTAAACCGGGCGGTCCCGTGTATCGGTCTATCCTCCGAGCACGTTAAAGAACCATAGGAATCTATTCGATAATAAGAGTAGGGCAGGTTCCCGGATTCCTATGTATCCTTCCCCTCTCTCTGGGGCGGCTCTAAATAACCTATACTGTGTTGATCAGCCGTTAAACAACATGCAATTCAATTCAATTCAAACTTTACAAGATTGTTGGTATCAATGAAAGCTTGGACGAGTTGAAAACCTTCCAGATCGAATTATTTACACCGGAGTTATGGCCCTTAATTTTCTGAAATATGCTATAATTTGGCCTCGTTAACACGATAGGGCCTTCATTTTGTATCCGATCTTTTTTAAACTTTACCAGATTGTTGATAGCAGTAAATGCTCAAACGAGTTCGAAAACCCGCTATAGCGAACCCTTTACATCGGAGTTATGACCCTTGATTTTCTGAAAATATATGCTATAATTGAGCTTCGTTAACGCGATAGGGCCTTCATTTTTTATCCGATCTTGTTCAAACAGATTTTTGATAAGATTTAGTTCAAACTACTGTATTTTGCAAGTTTTTCATCCGATCTTTACCAAACTCTGCCAGATTGTTGAAATCAATGACAGCTCAGAGGAGTTTAAAAACCAGCCAGATTGGATCAGTAACACCATAGTTATTTCCCTCGATTTAGTTTAAGGTGTACTTTGCCTCGTTAAGACGATATGGTATTCATGTTTCATCCGATCTTTACCAAACTTTACCAGATTGTTACTATCAATAAAAGCCTGGACAAGTTCGAAAATAAACCAAATCGGTTAGTAACACCGGATTTATGACTCTTGATTTAGTTCAAATATGGTGTATTTTGCCTCGTGAAGACGATAGAAACCTTCCTTTTGCCGTATTGCAACGCAACTTTGCATGGATGATCAGTAGCAAAAGCATATAGTTGTACCTATAGTCACTATGTTCTGGTTGAATGATTTGGTGGAGTTATTATGGCCCTTTAAAGGTTTTAATACACACATCTTGTCTGGACTAGTTCTCCTAAACTCCTGGCCTGATTTCGACGAAACTTTTTAAGGGATGATCAATACCATGTCTAGTTGTGCCTATCGTTGCTGTGTTTTGGTTGAATGATTTTGGTGGAGTTATGGCCCTTTAAAGGTTTAAATACACACATTTCGTCTAGACTAGTTCTCCTGAACACCTGGCAGGATTTCAACTAACCTTGGCGGGGATGATGAGTACCAAGCTTAGTTGGGCATGTCATCGCCATGTTCCGGTTGAATGAGTTTTGACAGTTATGGCCCCTGATACACACACTTTATCTTTAGCCAGTAAAGCGTTCACAGGCCTTCTTGGGTCTCTTGTTTATTTGTTTAGCTCTACTGTAGTGACTTCCGTGACCAGGATCGTAAAGATGCTGCGTCAAGAAACGTTCTCGCTTCTTACTCCTGCGTGTTTGAATCGCACTGGGTGCTCAACTTGTCCAGTGAGCAAGTGTCGATTCCTGTGGATGACGGGATGGTGGAAAATATACAGTACTGGTCCTACCCAGGAATATGGGATGGTCTGCCTACATCACAAAACAATCGGCCGTCATATACGAGGGCTGTTCGGAAAGTAATATCTTCATTATTTTGCGGAAAACGTGAAGTTCGTGCACAAAAACACCGTGTCTCGGTATTGATACGTGACACAGGTAAAAATTATTCTTGCATACCGGACAAGGATATCCGTCATTTTACCGGGGCTAGATATTTCCATCTCACCCTAGGGTCGAGATAAAATTCACGCGCGCCAACATCCGGTATGCAGTAAAACATGCAAAACGTTAGTAGCTGGCGGCGTCTACGCACAACATGTCTCTGATGTGCAAGAAAAAGAATCTATCATGGGTACTCGGTTCAGATAGGGAATTCCAACCCTCGGTATAAGTGTTTTAATCGGAACCTCGGCAAAGCCTCGGTTCCGATAAAAACACTTATACCTCGGGTTGGAATTCCCTATCTTCACCGGATACCCATGAAAGATTCTTATACTCTCACACCTTCACTGAGTTCAATGCAGTGTACATTGCTTTACAGAGTACATGCATAATGACTGGAAAAGAAGCCCAAAACGTGTTAGAAATAAGATCCTATAAAAAAGGTATGTCGTTACTGGGCTTGAAGGCGATATAAATTCACAACGTTTACGGGGAGGGTCACATGTCTTATAGAACTATTTGTAGGTGGGTTAGTACATTTCAGTCAGAACAGCAGTAGGTTACAGAGGCTGCAGAGGCTGCTCGCTCAGGTTGTCCTAGAAAAAACATAAAAATACGACATATCCTAAACAGTGATGCTAGATTGACAGTAAGGAAAATAGCTCGTATGACAATTTTTTCTTTAGCAATAGTGTTACATGTTAGGACGATTAATGCGAATTGGATAACCCATTTGTTAACCGAGGACCAAAAGAAAGCTCGAATAATAATGACCAAAAAACTTCCGGAAAACAAAAAGTATTTTGATAATGTTATTACTGGTGATGAGACATGTGTTTAATTATTATAAACCGAAAAGAAAAGATTCAAACCGAATCTGGGCCACGAAAAATGCGAGACGTTCAAGTATCGCTAAACGGACAAGAACTAAAAAGGTAGTGTACGCACTATTTTGGACTCATATGAACAAGTTATGAAAAGGGCGGTTCCAAAAGGTCGAACTGTGACAGGAAAATTGTACAAAAACGTTATTATGGAAAACTTGAAGCGGTACCACAAACGTCACCGCCAAGATCGCTAGATCGTGCGAATGCTAAGATGCGCGATCGCGAGAATTGCGAGATTAATCTCGCGTTCTCGCGGGATTATTTTCACTAGCATATACGAACATCTGTCACCGGCTGCACACTATATTACGGTACCCGGCAATCCCGATATTGCCCGGTATCCCACGGTATAATACCTGGTAATAATAATTAACTGAACTGCGAAAATCTAATGAAATGCAAGAGTATCCAAAATAAAAGCATTGATATGATAACTTGAATTTTTCTACAAGTATTATTCTGATATTATCATTAATTATATTTGTATATTACATGTATAATAAAAGTGTTGTGTTTTGTTTCGAAGGCCAGCATAGCTTATGGAATGGCGAGTTGTCCGTAGAAGAATGCCGGTACATAGTTCTGTAAACAAAGAAGAATGCCGGTACATAGTTCTGTAAACAAAGAAGAATGCCGGAATAAATATAAAGGACCTACATGTTAAAAATAATATGATATACACTGACTGTAAGCAAACATTGTACTAGCAAGAAATGCTAAATGGCAGCAAATTCTCGTGAAAACCAAATTTCGCATTATATACTGAAAAGGAAAAGAAAAAGAAACGCATAATGGGTATGTCCGCTATATATTGTATATGATTACTGATACTCGAATGGTACAGGGCGACATTAGGTCTGTCCTTTCGGAAAGAAGGTTTAAACAGCACCGAAATACAACAATGGTTACCACCTTAAATTTTCATTATCGACAAAATGGGCATTTGGCTGAAGCAGGTGAACAAACTTTCTGTAATTAGTTGTAGCCCCGTTTTGTGTCGCGTTTTCGAAGAAAAATGCGATACATAGGGATCACTTTGTCGTCAGTCAGTCCGTCAGTCAGTCCGTGCGTCACGAAAACTTAACGTTGGCTATAACATTTTTATTTCTTGACATTTCGTCATCAAACTTTCAATATATACTCATCATGACAATATCGACATGACCATCATAAGATATAACGGCCAAGGTCACACTCATACTCATTTTTACTTCACGAAAACTACGTTGGCTATAACTTTCTCAATTCTTGATATTTCTTCATCAAACTTTCAATATATACTCTTCATGACAACATCAACATGACCATACTAAAATATGAAGGTCAAGGATACACTGAAGGTCATTTAATGGGTTACATACTCTTTTTTTCCTTCACAAACACTTAAAGGTGGCTATAACTTTCTCATTTCGTGATATTTCTTCATCAATCTTTCAGTATATACTCACCGTGACAACATCAACATGCCCATACTAAAATATGAAGGTCAAGGTCACACTGAAGGTCATTATATGGGTTAAATACTCTTTTGTTTCTTCACGAAGACTTAAGGCTATAACTTTCTCATTTCGTGATATTTCTTCATCAATCTTTCAATATATACTCACCATGACAACATCGACATGACCATACTAAAATATAAAGGTCAACTTCACACTGAACAATTACAATGATGAACTTAAAAGGCAAGGTAAATGACATCACAAACATAAACGTGTTGAAAATAGCGTGCAATCTTTGAAGAAGTCGAATAGCTGTATCGGAGTACAGTGTTGATCATTGGTGGTATACCACTGTAATATTACATTGTTACATGCAAGCAACCCATTTTTTTAAGGACACACGCAGTTACTAATGAAAACAATTACAAGTATTATTTGAAGTGATTGGACATGATCAGTGTCAACTCAAATACGAGTTTTCCAGACCAAATATATTCATAAACAAGAAAAAAGACAATAAGATGTGTCATTCGATTTAAGGGATTGTACAGTGTGTGTGTGTCTGTGTGCGTGCGTGCGTGCGTGCGTGAGAGAGGATTGTGTTTGAGTGACGGAACACGAGGTCACGACAGCGAAGTGTACTGTACAGTGTGTGTGAGGACATTGTTTGAATGACGGGACACGAGGCCAAGACAGAAAAAATGTACAGTACAATGTGTGTGTGTGTGTGTGTGTGTGTGAAGGTTGTGTTTGAGTGACGGGACACGATGACAAGACAGACAAAAATGTTCTGTACAGTGCGCGCGGGGGTTATGTTTGAGTGACGGGACACGATCACAAGACAGACAAAAATGTACTGTACAGTGTGTGCGAGGGTTGTGTTTGAGTGACGAGACACGATGACAAGACAGAGAACAGTGTGTAACAGGAATATGTTATTTTTTACTATTAAATGAAATCATATACATGTAAATTTATCAAGTGAAACGGCACGTGATATTCATTTACCGGTAAATACACCACGCCGAGAAATACCTACCAAACACATTGTTACGGTAATTGAAGCGGAATTACACTGACCTCAGCAAACACCCGTCTCGGATACTGGAAGGAGAAGCCGCAGCAATTCGAAATCCCCAAATGTAAATTCCGAAGAATGTCAACAAAATGCACAGCCGCAAGTTAATGCTACACGGAAAACAGTTAAAACGAGATCGCCTTCCATAACTGGGCGGCGTGCAGATAAACACGAACGTGAGGACGAGAACATCGCGTACTGTTTTACCGTTAAACCTGGGTCAGAGGTCAGGCGAAGGTAGTCACTAGACCTTAAAGGAGGAAAGTGATGTACAATTTTGTGTATTTAACATTCAAGGATCTAAAATAATGTTATCAAATGAGCTACTCGACCTCTTTAATTATCATGATATATTGCTTTTTACAGAAACATGGTTAAATGACAGCTGTGATGATAGAGTAAAGACATTTTGTTCTACAAAGAAAATTAAATCACAAAAATGCCAGGCGCGATAGTGGATGTCTTATAGTTTAGTTTATATAGCTGATACTATTAGCTCGTGCGTTACTTTATTGAAACTGATAAGTATTTAGGTAATTTTACTTGTGTAAAGGATGCTGAGTGTAGCGTGGTAGATTATGTTATATGTAACCCTGTTTTGTTACCATGTTTTACTAGCTTCAGAGTACATGAACCGAATATACTTTCCGATCACTGTGCTATTACATTTTCTTTGAAAAACAATACTGTCTTAAACAAATGTCAGCCTGATATACTTCCAACTGAACATTTGGATTCTACTGATTATTGTTATAAATGGGGATATGATACATATGAACAGTTTAAAACTGCCGTGAGTGGAAACGATTTTCAGTTAGAACTAGAAGATTTGTCAGACAACTTACGGAATATTGAAACCCAAGACGAGCTTGAATCATATCTTTCTTGTTTTTATAAAATGATCATAGAAAAGATGTGTTACCCAATTTGTAGGAAAAAGGTTAAAAATAAACCAAAAATGAAAACTCAGCTATGGTTTGATAATGATGGCAAATAAAGTAGGAATCTGTTTTATAAGAATTTAAATAATTATAGAAAATCTGACTGTACAGAAAACAGAAAAGCTATGACTCAGTCTAGGTCTCATTATAAAACAGTCATTAGAAATAAGAAAACAAGCTTTAGTAAACAAAAAACTCAGAAATTAGAGTTACAGAGATATCAAAATACAAAGGAATATTGGAAACTCCTGAAAACCGTCAGCACTGGAGTGCCAAAATCAAATATAACGAACTCTCAATTTGCAAATTATTTTAAATCAACAAACGATCCAGAATCTGTATTTTTCCAACCAGATGATGATATTTTATATTTTAATAATAGAATGTTAAACAATGAACTACAAATAATTGTTGACGAACTTAATATTGAAATCAGTCAAGCAGAAATTGATAAAGCATGTAAAGAGTTAAACAATAACCGCTCAGGCGGATCAGATTATGTCAAAAATGATATGTTCAAATATGGTTACATGTATTTAGATTCATACTTAGTGAACGTTTTTAATAATATTTTTGATATGGGTTATTCCCCTTCTCACTGGACGGAAGGCTATATTGTATCACTTTTCAAAAAAGGAGATATAAACCTACCAGAACACTATAGAGGGATAACATTACTGAGTTCATTCGGTAAATTATTCACAAAAATTTTAAACAACAGGTTAACTACATGGGCTGAGGATTATTATATTTATATTGAAGCACAGGCTGGTTTTCGAAAACATATGGGAACTATTGCTAACATATTCATAACATGGTTTGATAAATCATATATTGAATGAAAAAAAAGTTATATGTAACTGTTGTTCTCGGCGTTTTCCAAAGGTCCATTATCATACTCTTTTTCATAGATTTCAATAAAGCTTTTGAAATGTTAGCATATCAGACAAAACATATTCTATAAACTTATGCAATATGGAGTGAGAGGTAAAATCCTTAATATTATTAAACCATTATATACGAATATAAAATCAAGAGTAAAGTATCAACACCAACAACACCAGTTTTAGCTGTTTTCTTGGGGCGCCGCAGGGCGATTGTCTGTCACCGCACCTGTAAATGATTTAGAAGAATATTTTACACTAAATGGTTTTAAAGGTATCGATATTTCGAATATAACTCATGATTTGCAAATGTGAAAGTTAGGGACAACTAGAAAACGTGTCCAGGGGACACGGATGCCTCGCTCTAGCACTCGCTGTCAGTAGCATAAACAAAATCAATAATGTGTGTAAATGTGATTCAATGACAATCTTTCTGTGAGAACATGTTGCTGTCATTTGGATGTAAGTGAGCTTGAAGCTTGACAGCTATATGGCTGTTATTGTGTGAGAAATCAACTAAATTAAAAGTCATGCTTATCAACCTTCCGTTTTGCAGGAATATACTGATGGCAAGTGGATGTAGGCGTTATGATGTTTACAAACGTTATGGCGTTTGGTATCCGAGTAATGAACATAATAAAAAAGTAAAAAACAGTATGCCGAGTTCATACATATGGACCTCCTTTCGGTAGGAACATACTGACGTCATATAGATGTTAGTATGTATACAGTTTGACAACAGTTTGTCTTTTCGTATCTGGAAATGAAATATGGATATCTTTAAAAGGAATATAAGATAGCATATAATTAGTGACATTCATTAATAATATACGATATCTTATATTCAATATATGGATATCCAAAGAATTAAATATAAAAGTCTATACTTGTTTGCTTGGTATCCTTCAATGGTAACTAAAATAGAAAAGCGGTGACTAATTTCCAAGCACATTAAAGAACCATAGGATTTTCATTTTCGTAGAGCAGCCTTATTTGTATGTACCTACCATTAGCAAAAGCGCCCATTAGGCCCCACGACTACGCATGCGCAGACTGACGTCATCAGATGATGCAATATGTTGAGAAATGTTTTTGGTGCCATCTGTTTTTAGGATATGACAAGAACAGACATGTTTCTGTTTCTGATGCAAGGTGGTGCAATGTTTTTGGCGCCATCTATTTTTAGGACATGACAAGAACAGGCATGTTTCAAGGTGTCATTTGTGAAATTTTAGTAGTGCTATGTTTAGAAAATCATAAACAGACAGACGAATTTCTGAACGAGTGTATTTATTTCTAAAATCTCCCAGTTTTAGAGACCCTTTATCTCTAATCAGATTATCAGAATAAACAATTTTCAATAACACCTTACGGTAGCCATTAAGCAAAGTAGGAGTGTCTTTAGTTATCCAAAATCTGTATATGAGAGAGAGAGAGAGAGAGAGAGAATGCAAGTGATTTAAAACTCGTATAACTTTATTAATAGTCATTGGATAGTATTATTGAACTTTATACTATCCGTAAGATAAAACATTCAACTACAATTCTGTGTTTGGTCATAATACGTTTTTACAATAATAAAGAAATTTATAACAGGAAGAAAGAGAGAGTTTTCACAGACTATGTAGTTTTCCCGAATAAAACACGATGCTAAATTGTATTATGTATCAAATAACGTGTGTTTATTTGAATGAATTATTGAAAAAAGGTGTTTTCAGATAGTTTATGTTTGCATCTCGTAGACGAGACAAAGTGACTTCATAAATAGCCATATATTTTATGAGGAAAGAAAACTTTAAACATTTAAAGGGCGCTTCTACTATTTCTACCTTTTTTCTGGAAAGTTCTAAATAAAAGATAATGTGTTGAGTTGTTTTTTAAACAACATTATATTCTCGTTGAATGGAGTTCGTCTGGTGGAGCCGAATTTGATGTGTATACACTTACCACAAACCTTTCGAAAGCAAGAAATCTTTTCACGGTTTTGCTTTATGTTGTCGGACTCTCGTAATTTCTACTGGTCTCACAACCGCCGAGAAAACTAGAAAAAGAGCCACATCTGGCTTCCGTAATATATTTGAGATAGAACTATGATAATAATATGTACATTTTACACACGTAAACTGTTTAAACTAATCTAGAGAGTATTCACTTTGGGATATGCTAGTCTAGAATAACGCTAAATACTATACAAATTCTGGAGTGACCCTTCATTACGTGGTCCGAGTACACTTCCATACCACACACAACCCCTTCTCTAAGAAGCGAAAACGGGGTTTGGGTGGGGTATGAAATAAAACGTTAATTTCGGCTTAACACAATGTTAATTAAAACATGTAATAGGTAATTAAAACAGGTTATCGCATTTTTTCAGTAAACAATGTTTTTAAACGCGTTTTATTGTCGAAATATCCTATATAAAATTCCACATCGCTTAATGGAATTAAGGCGGGACAAGAGAATAACTAATTTATACAGTAGCAGGAACACATACAAATACATTTAAACATACATGTAGCAATGCTTGACATTTTAGATTTTAAAAAAAATTGTTGCGATGTGTACAATATCAACAAAATCATTATTTTAATTCACTCTGTCTCTTACTCAGCATACGCATTTTCGTACCAACACGGACAATACTATTCACACGTGTTTTACTGTAATCTGGCACGTAATATAATGTGTCGTCTACTAAGAACTGTAATATTATCTACAGTTTGTCTACTGTAATGCTATCTAATGTGTTGTCTATTTTAAACTGTAATGTTATTTCTGACGTGTTGCCTACTGTAAACTGCAACATTATATAAAGTTTGAATTGAATTGAATTGGGGTCTAAGGCGCACCAACAAATGACAGGTTATATGGCGCCTAACAGGAATGAACATGCCAGGCTCATCCTCCATTTTCATTTATGCTGGAATCCACTTTTATTGTTTTTCTTCCACTGCTCTAGTGATTTGAGCGCGATGGCACCTGAAACAATGCAGGGGTCATGACGAAGACCTTTAATGAGCAGAAACAACGATAAAATGGATATGAATTTGGGGGTGGGGTGGAGTGTGGGTGCGGGTTCTACTCCTCTACATACCCCTCTAACGGGATCTGCAGTGGCCCTAATGTAGTGACTACTGTAAACGGTTACGTTACTTAAAGAATTTCCCACTATAAACGGTAACGTAAACTTATGTGTTGCAAGCTGTAAACAGTAGTGTATACTGCAAACGCTATCAAAAGAATGATAACGTGCAGCTTGATCTAGCGTAATATGCGTCATATTGTCATATATGTGTTTTCTGTCAGCACATTTCTAGTTTAAACACGCAGTTGCACCTTTTATCTTTGATAGTAAGCGCATTTTTAAGTGTACATACTGTACTATTACAACAAGAATGTGTACGATGCCGGAGTATTTGTTCAATGTCCAATTAATCAGGTCAATGTTCTTTCAGCAGCGGACAAAATTAGAGGGATTTCTTCTTAAATTGTGCAGCTCTTTAGCTTTCCATTGTGAGCACATACTGTTTTGTTAATTCCATGTGTTGCCAGCAGACGATTCTAATAAGACAGCTTTCCAAATGGAAATTAGTCAGACAGACGACATCTGAGTCGCTCCGTCATAGGCTGTTGGATATTTATTCCGTGTATCACTTGTAGTTCGAATCATTTTTAAGTTGAACAATATGAAGATAATCGGGTTGCTGACACTGTTTAACGGGTAAATCATGCCTACTACCATATATAACCGTCTTTCTATGGTGTTAATACCATACACATCGAGCAGTTGGAATACGAAATATGGCGTCCAGCATAACAAAAACGCTGAAAAGAAATAGATCAGATAAAATAATGAAATATGAATTCAACGTGTATAAACGTTATAGGTTATATATTTACAAACGTTACATGTTTATTTATTAATATGAAATAGGAACTACCTACGTCACTTCCAAAGCACTTCGATAAAATGTACATTTTGTACAGTCAAAGGCTTTAAATATACCTGACTCTGTTTTAAGGATGAGAACTAATTCTAAATTTGCTCAAACCACAATCTATCTAGGAATAGTTATAAATGTGACTTTAAGCAAAATGTGCAAATGTATTTCTAAGGCCTGATAAAATAATACCTGTGTTTACTGCAACATTGATGGAAACAGTGGGTAGGAAGGTTAGCTTTTTGTTTTAGTGCTTTTATTTTTTATCAGTATTAAAGAGGCACTACCTATATCTACGCGATTTTTAATGTAAAATATTAAATACTCAATATTACTGCATTTATATGTATACAAAGCTATTTTATGAGTATTCTAAGAAGAAACATGGTTCGTATTCCAGTTCTGTAAATTATTAATTATGATCAAAACAATATCTTGAATAAAATGCTGCCCAGCCGTTTATTCCTGCTGGAGAACTACGAGTCTTTACGATTTTCTCGGACATACGCAATGCGATTACAAACTATTCGGCGCAGTTCCGATAGCAAACGAATCGATCGGAACTCTTCGCTAATCAGACGAGGTAGTTCCGATTGTAAACGAATAAGATCGGAAAATCTCCGCAATCGGCTTGTCTAAAACAATTACGAATACAATTTCAAAAATCCGATCTTTTCAATCCTGTTTTCCCCCATCAAAACGCATATTACATTGGGTGATATTATTGCCATTTACCTTTTTCATAGTCCTCTTTATAATTAAGTAAAGTTTATATCAATTGGTGGACAAAAAGATATAGGTAGAGCCTCTTTAAGTATGAACAATTTAATATTGAGAACAATACGGTACGGATATATTTGAGTGGCAGACTTAAGTATCTTTGTACAGAACTGATGCACGAGCAATTTTTTATGAGTGTACTTGACTTTTCGGGAGCTGACAAACTGAACAATTGTCGGAATAAACGCGTTACTACCGTCTCACCATAGAGCTAGCTTGTATGGCGATATCGGTAGAGCCTCCGCTTCACATGCAATCATTCCGAGTTCAGATCCGCTGAGTTCCTAGTGTTCCCTCGTCCGTATACATTGTTGCCTCGTGACCAGGATATTTACTGTTGGAGGCAATTTACCTGAGGTATTTAGGGACTTGGGTTGTGTGATATTTGCAGGGTGAGCATCCGCTTCACATGCAAGGGGTCCGAGTTCAAACCCGTCTGAGTTTCTAGTTTTTACTCGTCCGTTTACATTCTCAATAAAAAGAGGTGTCGGCGGCGTTTTGAAGGAGTCGACCGGGTCACAGTAGATACTCTCAATGAATCTAGTAAACATGTGCAGATCCAGGTTTTCATTTTAGAGAGTGAGTGAAATCATGCAGCAACATGTTTGTTTTCTTATATGTATATGGCATTTCGTTAATTCTCTCTGCATTTATAGAACACCATATTTATTTATTTTATTGTTTGTGGGGAGACGTGGGGTCTGTTTAACTTGAATCCACTATTTAGTTAAGTCCATGTAAGTGTACACATACAATTGGAACATCAAGATTAAATTTGTTTGGAATTAACACTCATCAAAATACTTTGGATATTTTTATAGTAGTAGGTAGGTAGTGAGGGTGGATGGGGGCACGTTTTTTTCTGTTAAGCTGTTATTGGCTAAATTTCGTTTTTATTTTTTGTTATTGAATATATTTATTTAATATTTGTTACCTATTATCATCAAATTCAACCCCCATCCCACACATAATTATTACTTTTATTGAAGTACTTTGCCCGTTATCTAGGTAGTGCCTATTTCATATTAAAATGTATTTATCTTGATTTTAATTTTAAACATTTCCTTATTATATCTAGGCAGTGCCTATTTCATATTAAAATGTATTTATCTTGATTTTAATTTTAAACATTTCCTTATTTTATGTACGATGTGTTTACTGGAAACATATATTTTGTTCTGTCATATACTAAATCAAACTGTTCTTAATCAGCATTGTGGTTATCATTTTTTGTCATATAAGGGGCCGAAATTCGGCCCATTCCGTCTCAAATGTTTTCCCATTTTATTGCAATAAAACCCATTCAATCGGAATCCGCTCAAAATTCGCCGTAGAACCTGGAAATCTGGCCTTGTTTTGAAAATGTTCTTTATAAACAGGCAAAGTGAGTAGCCTCCCTTCATATACTACATTTTTTCTATCACGGTCAATGTCGGCCTTTCCGGCCCTGGAAATGATCGAGATTTTGCGAATGTGTATGCTAGAAATACCGCTAATTACGTTGGACTAAAATCAAAAGAAATCCTGCAAAAAAATATAAGTATTCTTTAAAAAACATTATTTCTCTTCATGAAAGAACGCCGGTAAGTAATTTTTGCTTTCTACCGTTAATCACGTCTTTGTGACTTCACCGGGAGACAGGAAGCTGATCAAACACGAGACCGGAAGTTTCAAAATGGTGGCCTCCACGATTTGGAGATGAAATTGAAATTGGACGCATTATGAACATTAGTTGTGTTAGTGAGTTTACCTTATTTATTCGTTTGCATACGTGTTGATACGTGTAACCTATAGCTTTGTCCGTCTTATACTTATGGGGTATATATTATACCATATCCGTATGGACTGGAGGAGAAAGAGCGAGGATGTGCACACAAACCCAGTTTGAGCTTTAATTAATAACAGCTCCACGGTAATGTTACAATAATATTGTCTTTTTCTAGGTGCGTTTGCAGCTTTTTTGTATGCTATGCAGGTGTATAGGGACTAATTCCTTTGTCCGGAGTTATCCGAACATGTGCGGAGTGAAAGAAATATTTTAGAACACTGTTCGGAGCAGTTATAACAATGTGCCCAGTGTACGCATTTAAATGGGATACAGAACAATGCCCGAATTCAACATGACGCCCAGATATTCAAAACACAAACATGGTAATAAATATATGACAATTTAGCAAAAAGGTCATGTGTTATTTGTATTTGATAGTGTTTATGCCCCTTTAAGCTATTTTTTTTTTTTAGCCAAGCAAGTAAAGCAGAACTTGTGAAAATATATGAATTTTGTCCAGTTTCATCCGATTGGATGTCCGTGGCAGACTGGTGGATATGGTTAAACTCATTCCATTAACAAGCGTTCTGGAGATCAGAAACTATTAATAACAGGTGAAAGGAATATGCCACCAAGGACATGTTGTTCTTTTTGCACATAAACACATCTTTACAAGTACCGTATATACGCACCCAGACATATGACTAGAGTCAGTTTGATACTTTTGACCTTTGCCTTTGGCAGAAGTCCCGAATTTGTGTTGTTATCACCACGTAGTTTTTCTGAAAATAAAAATGTATAATTAAATAATTTATTAACATAACGAAGGCAAACAAATGATGTTTGGGGTTAAAACAATATTTATTCAGTTCCTTTAGAGAATGTTAACAGAACGTGTAAGCTGAAAAAGAAAAGCTAATATATAACCACTAATTCTTAAAGAAAATACAAGCTGCAAACGTTTCAGGCACCTACTCAGTTGTCTGCCTGGTTATTCAGCATAGTGATAATCACTATAATACCAGTCTCTATAATGACACAATCCATTCTCACTTTAGTATGTTGTTCGTTAATAATGATGTATGCCAGTCTCTATAAGGACACAGTCCATTCTCACTTTAGTATGTTGTTCGTTAATAATGATGTATGCCAGTCTCTATAAGGACACAGTCCATTCTCACTTTAGTATGTTGTTCGTTAATAATGATGTATGTAGCCATCTAGTGTAGTCATCAGAGGTCATGAGTAGCCTTTAACATTGTAAATTTTAAGGAGTTAACGATCTTCCGTGACTTTATAGCAGTAACCTCGTGTAAGTGAGTTTGCTCTTGGGCTTCTAAGCTGTAACCTCGTGAAAGTGATTTCGATTTTAGACTTCTAAGCAGTAACCTCGTGCAAGTGATTTATTTCGATTGTAGAATTCTAAGCCGTAACCTCGTTCGAGTGATTTCGAGTTTAGACTTCTAAGCAATAACCTCGTGCAAGTGATTTATTTCGATTTTAGATTTAAGCAGTAACCTCGCGCAAGTGAGTTCGATGTTATACTTTAAATCAGTAACCTCGCGCAAATGATTTATATTTTAGATTTCTAAGCTGTAACCTCGTGCAAGTGATTTATTTCGATTTTAGAATTCTAAGCAGTATCCTCGTGCGATTGATTTCGATTTTAGACTTCTAAGCTGTAACCTCATGCAATTGATTTCGATCTTAGACTTCTAAGCAGTAACCTCTTGCAAGTGAGTTCGACTTTAGAATTCTAAGCAGCAACCTCGTGCAAGTGATTTCGAGTTTAGACTTCTAAGCAGTAACCTCGTAAAAGTGATTTATTTCAATTTTAGAATTCTAAGCAATAACTTCGCGCAAGTGAGTTCGATCTTAGACTTCTAAGCAGTGACCTCGTGCAAGGGATTATTTCGATTTTAGACTTCTAAGCAGTAACCTCGTGCAAGTGATTTATTTCGATTTTAGAATTCTAAGCAGTAACCTCGTGCGAGTGATTTTGATTTTAGATTTCTAAGCTGTAACCTCGTGCAATTGTTTTCGATCTTAGACTTCTAAGCAGTGACCTCGTGCAAGGGATTATTTCGATTTTAGAATTCTAAGCAGTAACCTCGTGCAAGCGATTTCGATTTTAGACTTCTAAGCCGTAACCTCGTGCAAGTGATTTTCATTTCGATTTTAAAATTCTAAGCAGTAACCTCGTGCGAGTGATTTTGATTTTAGATTTCTAAGCTGTAACCTCGTGCAATTGTTTTCGATCTTAGACTTTTAAGCAGTAACCTCTTGCAAGTGATTTATTTCGGTTTTAAACTTCTGAACTTCGTGCAAGTGAGTACGATCTTAGACGTTTAAACTGTAACCGCGTGAAAGTGATTTCGATTTCAGACTTCTTAGCAGTAATCTCGTGCAAGAGTGTTCGATCTACTATTTTTTTTTTATTTTTTTTTTTCGCCTGAATTATATTAATAAAACGGTTTAATCTAATTCTCCCGAAGCTAGATGAGGACCAGACGCCTGTGATTCAGATCAGTATGAATCTAACCATCGAGATGGAGGCCGCAGGTACGATCGGAGCTTTCGTCTTTATTTCATCCCTAACAAAAACATCAACAGATGTCGCAGTAAAGGGGTTAAACCAAAATTGTGATCGTCTGTTACTTTCCCTGTCCGATCTTTTTATATTTCTTTTTCTTGATGGCAAACCAGAGACAGGTAAATATGTAGTCCGTCCGTTTATAAATATGTTAATTGTTTCTTCTAATAAAACATATACTGTTTTACAGGGATCGTCTGACAAGGCACTCATATACACAAGTTCGATGGAATCTACAGTGTCACAGAGTCTTTTACGAGCCATTAGCAGATAAGTCAGAGCTCAACAGTCTAGATGCTTTGGGCTTGAATGTTCCTATTGCCGGTTGGACTACATTAAAGTATAGTGATTTTATTGAAAGTGATATTTTAAATCCCGTTTTTATGAAAGATATTTTGATGCACCTGTGTTAGTACTTCATTTAAATTATTATTATAAAAATTATATAGTTTATGTTCAACTGCTATAGAGGAAATATCAGTTGCACATACTTATACAAATCGAAATTTGTGATGGGCAGCATCACTTGTAATTCGTTAACAGTTCGGACCAGCAACAAGAGGGTGACAAAAGTTACACTTAATGTGACAATTACAATCAGGCATGTTAACCAAAGCATAAGTGAAATTGTCACAGATACATTTATAGAGGGTACAGTTAGATCTTCAACAACATTGAAATAGTGCCAAGATCCCTGTAGAGATCTGCTACATGTCCGTCATGAAAATTACCATCTGACCCAAGTCCGACATGTGCAGGTCAATTTGTTCAAGGTCGGGGATAACCTAGCATCTGACCTTGGTAGTCTTCCAATGACCAAAGAGGATCAGAAGTCACCATTAGACCTCAGTAAAGACAACCATACGCAGGAACAGCTGTTACGTGTCTGCCAAGTGTTAGGCAGCTGAAACCTAATCTTTTTGGAGGTACTCAAATATCTGGGGAAGACCAACATAGTCAAGCACAATATTGTGCTAGAGAATGATTTAATTTGACATAAGACAAATCCAACCGGGCATGTATGAGGAGGTTAGACATCACATCAAGGAAATGCTGAAGGCAGGTACCATTAGTCAGTCTGTCTGCCAATGTAGTATTGGTCCGGAATAAAGATGGATCACTCACATGCTGTTTGAATTAAAGAACGATGATTGCTAGCATCAGAAAAGACACATACATGCTTCCACGTGTCAATGACAAGACACATACTTTGAATGGTGCAAAACAATTTCTAAGCTCGATCTCCCAGTGGTTACTGGGAAGTTAAGATGGACAATCCAAAAAGCCCTGTGCAACCTTTTCTGTTGGGATCCTAGGGTGCTATGAGTGCAACATAATCGGATTATGACTTACGAACGCTCCAGCCCATTTCAGCGCATCATTGAAAATGCATGGATGAGATGCATTTACAAGATTGCTTAATGT